>JACXGM010000083.1:65170-83995 GCA_016801145.1 Umbra pygmaea
ACCATTTGCCCAATAAGCACCTTATACTGACTTGAACAGTATTTTACTTTCAATTTGTTATTTGCACTGTTACCACTTGCACAATTCATTCCAGTGTTAATTCTTACATTGTATTTGCCTGCTACTCAGTATACTAATTTGATCTACCTCTAAATCTTGATTTATTTGCACTAATTGTACATTTACTTACATCTACCTCATTCAATTTTGACTGTATTTTCTATCTTTCTTCCTTACTCTACAATCTGTGTAATTATTGTGTATTTGTATTCATGTGTAACTATGTCTGTACTTGCACCTTTTTGCTTTATCTTGGCCAGGTCGCCGTTTTAAAAGAGGAATTGTTCTCAACGTGCCCACCTGGTTAAATAAATAAAAATAAAAAAGTAACTTACTTCCATATACTTGCATTAAAGTAACTTATTTCCATAACATATTTCCACATAAAACACATATTACACAAGATCACACAACACCCTAAGACCTACACTATTTACAGTTAAGAGCCTATGTAAAACTCAAGTCTTTTTTCTGAAGTTATGTAATTATAAAATAACTTTCAAAATATTGTGTGTTTGCAAGTGTGTGCCCTTTTGTTATGAGATCCACTACCAAATTGAGTCGTCAGTGACCTACTCTGAAAAAGCCAAATCAGGAATCATCGATATTGTGTGATTAAAACGTAATTTGCTATCCTGCTATACTTGTTGAATAGCTTCTGGATGTCTTAGTTCAGAAAAGCATTAGGGATGCACCAATATATTTGCACAACAGTACACATTGTAATAGAAAGACTCAGCGGAACAAGTCAATTTAAAAAATAATAAAATATTGATTTTGAGTTGATGGATGATGTTACTTTCATTCTCTAAACCTGCAGACGAACATAGTGATAAGCAGTTGTTAGGAAAAAAGTTTGATGTTTCTTTGTTTTCTCCATATTGTCTACTAGAAATGTTAGATTTGAAGTCAATTGAAGATGCCTATTACAATTGCCGATGCTGCTGCATCCCTAAAAAAGCTTGCAGCTTTTACATCGGCTGCCAAAAGCCTAAGACTGGTGTGTTTTTGGTTTAATATTTACGATTAGGATTAAATTGTCCCCACAGGGATAGTAAAAGGTGAAAAAATTGCCCTCATTAGGACATTTTGCCAGTTCCCATGAGGACAAAATTTATATCTGGCTTAGAGTTTAGGTTTATGGCCATTTAGGTTTAAGGTTAGAATTTAGGTTATTTTTAAATTCATACATTATGGGTTAGGTTTAGGCATTAGGGCTAGAATACATTAAGGCATAGTTTTTAGGTTATTGGCATGAAAATGTATGTGAACGCTTTGTAATTAAATGAATTTCTGCATAAATCTCTCACACAATTTCCTCTGATCTCTTTAATTCACAAAATGTTTCAATTACATTGTCATTTAGCAGAGCGACTTACATTAAGTGCATACATTTAACAAAAGCTAGATGAAACAAACATTGCTCGGCAACCATCAAACCTAACTGAACTGGAGAAGTTTTGCAAGGAGGAATGGTTCAAAATACCTTCATCCAGAATCCAGACACTCATTACAGGCTATAAGAAGTGTCTAGAGGCTGGTATTTCTGCTAAAGGAGGCTCAACTAAATATTTATGTGATATTTCGGTTGGGATGCCCACATTTATGCACCTGTATAATTTCATTTGATGCATACTGCACATTTTCTGTTCATCCGATCAACCTAATTTCTCTACTGAAATATTACTCTGTCCTTCAGTTATTTGGTAGATCAAAATGAAATTGCTGATCCAAACACCCAATTATTTATAAATGAAAATCATGGAAATTGTCAGGGGTGCCTAAACTTTTGCATACGACTGTATATTGAATGACACCATGTTCACCCTAACAAAGTTGGTACACAACAACAATAACACAATTCTGCAATTCAAATGAACGCATCATATTACCTGCAGTAATAGGTAATATCCTCTGCCGCATGCATTTTTTCTTCACTTAACAAGGCCAGCTAATTTGTTCATCATTTAAATTGCATAATATTCGTGTTAGAATTTCTAAACATTCAAACGGAAATACTTAGCATAATAAATGAATAATTCAGTAATTTCTTACAAGTGTTTCATGCATACATTTATGCCAGTTACTTGTTTTTTTTCCCTTGAAATTAAACACTAATTCTGTTATGTCCTATGTGGAGACACTGGTCTACTCAGCTATGTTATCGTAAAACAAATGTTCGTGCCAATTTTGATCTGTTAAAGTCAGCACTCTGATATTTTCAAACTGTTGGTGAAAGGATCGGTATGTACCTGAATTAAATGAGCTGAAAGCACATGTGGGTCAGTAAAAACGAGCACGAATTTCAGACAGTTCTGGTAAAGTCATTGTAATGACCTTGTTAACAAAATGAGTGTCCATAACATAGTTGATCATTTTTGAATTTTTGGTTTAATATTTTGTCAGTGAAAGTTGGCTACTGTCTGGCTATAGCCCACACCACATAGAACAAGCATACAGCTTTCTGACCAAGTGTCAAAAGGGGAAAGAAAAAGGATAAGCTTGAACATAATCTGCTAACCCCCCTTCCACCTCCAAAATCCAGATGTACATCTGTAACAGAAACTGGATTGGCCGAAACCTTGTGACCAGCATATGCAATCCTGCAACACCAGAGCAGGTAAATTGATCCATGCCATAGGACAAACAAATCAGATCTAAATCTAAGCATAACTCACACATACATGACAGGTCGCTACAATATTCAACCTGAAACTGTTATGCATCATTATGCAATGATGCCCTTAGTTATGGTAGGAATTTCAAATTAATGAAACATTATTTCCAGCTGTAAAAAACAGTGCTCATAATATGCACATCTGTGACCCAATTTGGGAAACTAGGCATTATGCAGAATTCATAACTTTCCAGTAAGTCATAAAAACTAAAAAACATGTGGTTATATTTGCTTTCTTCAATGAATGGCATTTTGAACATGTACATTTTAGCTGAATAACAAAGCATTGTGTGTTTTTAAATTATGATTAAAACATGTATTTACGAGCCTTGTACAAAAGTAGCAAAACTTGATAGAACCTCCCACAAACAAGGAATTGGGTGCGATAATCTGCTTGACCCGCCTTGTCGCATGTACTTTTGTTTATAATGGTTTGCCAGAAAAGACTTGCAAATGATCACAACAAAATTTCAGCTCTTAATTTAGCTGGAGCTGTTAACATAGATCAATGGGTAAAAGTCATGGAATCAGACGATGAGGAAATACCATGCTTAACTAACGTTAAAAAGGCAAAAAGGCATAGGACTTCATACATAGCTGGTACATAAACTTGCAATCAGCTAGGAATCCTTCATTAGTTTATAAGTGCTATCTACTATCTGACATAGATGTCATTTTCAGTCATTGTTAATAAGCCTACTGTAGCTGTATGTGCAAACAAACTATTCTTTGTTACCTACCATTAGCGGTTTGGCTAGCTAACTAGAGAGTTTAATAACACTTGGAAATATGGTTACATTAAAAGGCACTTATAAATGGTTTATAAGCTATTCAAAAACTATTAATTTGTGCTTATGAAAGCATTATTAATGCATTCAAAAAGGAATGTATACATATGTTTATTATTGCTCGATTCTTATAAACCATTGAAATACTGCTTAACATTTTTTAATACAAAGCTATAACATACTGCATCCTTGGTTAAATGGTAATAATTGACTCTCAATGAATAGTATAATGATCATATTGTAGAAATAAACACACTTAGGCAGGGCCCTGATCAAATCTTTTATGACCTGCCTGTCACACTTTACAAAACACAATGTTATCACTTTTTGTGGTTTTTGTAATCAATCTCTCCTATTCAAAAAACAAAATGCAATATCATTCTGTTTTGTGAAGTGTGAATGGCGGGTCATCAAAGCTTTGATCAGTTCCCGGCATATAACTCTGTTTAAATAAAACATCAAATATTTAAATAATTTTATTATAATAATATTGATAATTTCTATATATAATTTGATATATTTCTATATGGCTATAAAATATGTTGAAGTAGTGCTAACTTATTGTGAATATTTTACCTTTTTTTTGTTTTGTGCATACCTAACTGATGTTGTATGCAAAAATATTCTTTGGATACATGTAAGATCTGGAGCTGCCTCATTTTAAAATGAGAGGAAAAGCAAGCAGAAGCAGTACATGTTCAGGGATGAATGTATGTTGCTGTGTAACATGGAGCTGCTGTGATTTGCAATGATGCCTCATAGTGCTCCGGTTTCCTCCCGCTGACTGAATTACTTCTTGGGTTGTCCTGCGAAGGACTGGCACCCTGTCTCTGCCCTGGGAGGCTCAGGCTTACCACATCCTTTTTTATTGGAGCGGCTCTGGATAATCTATGTTTATTTGTCACATATACTGTGCATCACAGTATCTGTTTTTGTCTTCAGAAATATAGGGCTTTTCTCAAGTTATGAATACACAAGTGTCCACATTCACAGCAGCTCTCCATGAATCGTACCTCACGGTGCAATATCAGTACTTTCATCAACATCCAGCGGTGGCAGATGGCAATGTTCAAAATATCCACAGGGCAAACTATTTCATAATATGTTCCTTTTACTCAAGTTTAAAAGCATAAAAAGTGTTAGCTATTACTTATTATGGTTCATAGATAATACATGATTTTACACCCAGACTCCAATGTGTAACACTATCCAGCTATAACTCATTTGTTCTTTAGTTATAACCATGTATTAACATCTATGAAATGAGTTATATATGGGTTATGAACTAATTTGTGCACCCTAAACTGAAGCGTAACACTATCACCAGTTATGACACTGATTAGTTAATCAGTTATAACCATGTACTAACAGCTCTACATGAATTCCTGGGAAGCAAATTACTGGGGAGTTTTTCCTGGCCACTCTAATTCAATTCTGCTTTGTTGCTTGTTGTTTTATGCTGGGTGTCTGTAAAAACACTGTGACAACTGCTGACCTAATAAGGGCTTTGTAAAATAAATTTGATTGATTTGATTGATGGTCTTGACCATATCTACACGTCATTGTCTGATTACATATTTGCGTTAGGGAGTAGTTGAAAAGCTGTACTTAATGAAGTGGCCGGTGAGTGTAAATTAAACGTTTTTGCTTTACTGAGACATTGGGTACAGACAGAAGGGGTTTTGTTAAAAAACAGGCTTCAAACCTAAATCTCACTGACACTGGCTTAGACTGCAGGACCACCACGGGAGCTGTTGCACTTTTAAATAAATAATTAGTGTTGAAAAAAGACTGTTTAGAAACATTAAGTTAAAAAAAGGACTGCTTTTGTTTTAATGCATCATTTTGTTAAATAATTTATTTTTCTTCAACGTCAAAAGTCTTTTCAATATAGTGCACTCTGCAAGGTTACCTGACGTGGAGCTGGTTTACATAAGAATGAGACTTTCATCACCACTTTCAGCACATTGAAAAATGAACACACAAGTTGGTATTGTATCTGATCAATGCACCTGTAGAATTTGCCAAACTAATCTGTATATTGCATACCTTTGTTTTCTATTCTGTATTATTTAGTGTTTATTTGTATTTCATTTTTACTTTATTTAAATCATTCTGTTTTGTCACTTTGCAATCGAAAGCCTTTGAGTAGTTTGTAATTTAAATTTAGAATATGTTCTTAAGCGACTGTTTAAATAACGGTAGGTGCAAGTGGATTCAAGCACTAACAGAGTCTTCTGGTATTGTGAAAAAAACTTAGCAAGACAAAGTTGCAAGACACCTATGCAAATTCAAGTCGAAAGGAGAATTAGCGCTCCAAAGTTTGATATCTTACTATTGTGCCACTAACATCTGTGCTGTCATGTTTTAGCATGATGGAGCTCTAGCTTCCTCCAGTTGGTTTAGGATTGTGTGTAAGAAATGGTAACTTTTTTTGCTGGCATTAACCCTTTCAATACGATAAAACCACAAACTGTTGGACATCTTTAATACTCGGCTTGACCCAGATCTACTACATATTATCCTGTGAGATTCAGAAGTCCTTAACAGACTACAGATGCCCCAACATATTTTATTTATTTATTCAGGGGAAACAAGTTAAGACCAGAGTCTCTTTTATAGTTGTGTCCGGCGATAGAACAATGTAAAAACAAAAGTATATAAAACACAAAATAAATATAAAACACTTTAAGAGAAACATTCACATTTAATGGTAACAAGATAAACCTAACTCAGAGTGAACCCATGGTATCTCTAATACCAAACAGGTCCTGTGAACTTATTTCTCATGAGAGAAAAAATAATTATACTTGATGCTAATGGAAAACAAGTCAGAGGAACTAATGGCATACAACAGTATATTTTATTCTATCTTTGACTGCTGTTTTTATTTGACTTGTTTAAAACAACAAAAACGCAGCCATTATATGGTTGGTGAACATTTGTGTACTGCACACCTTTCTGTGTGTTCAATATTTCAAACAATTTGAAACTAAATAATGCATCTTCCAGTTTCATGTTTTGGATATACTGTATGGTTAATTTGAATTCATAGTAATTCCAATCATATTTTATGGTGCTGAATCCCCTAAGCTGATGAAATGTTGTTGTTAATTTACTGAGGAATTCTTCAATTGGCAAAGTCACTTAGACCACATCGACTTGAATCAACCCAGCCTTTTTGCTTGAATGACAGCTACTGCACCCCCAAATCTGGTTGTGAAGAGAAAACAGCTAGAACATTTCAGACACGCTCAAACATTTAGCACTACTGATAGTCCTAATATTTACAAATGTGTTAGGTTTGTTAAGATTTAGCTCTGTGTGCAACACATACACTTACTTGATTTATTGTGTTTGGTAATGACATGTAAATGTTCAAGTATTTATCTTCTATTTAAAAATTAAAGATGGAATGAACATTAAAGTAATCAGCATCAGTGATTGCCCCTGCCTCTTTGTTATTGTTAGGTAATGAGCATCCAAACAGATGTCAGTAGCATGGTAAATACAATCATTGTTGGTGTAATATTTTAAAAGGCCATGGTAGTTTCACCCCTCCAGCTGTAAGCCCGTTTTATGGAAAGTAAACCAAATGTACTTGTTTGGAGGTGAGAACATTCCATCAGCTGTTCCCTCTTATAATGCAGAAGCGTAATATGTTCCATAGCAGACGTGCGACATGAAACCACGGTTGCAGCTATGGCTAAGTTCGGAAATGGGATGCTTTATTTAATAACACTCGGCCACAGCCATCTAGCCACGCCTGCAATATAGTGTCATCCGGCAGAGGCAAAAAATTGTCATTTTCCATCTTATTTCATATCCAGACTTTGTTTGTCCTCTCTATATTGCTACTGTACCATAATAAATATGTGGCAGTACACAGAGACAAGGAGCGCCTTGCTCCTCACCACCTCAATTACACGTGTGGTGTGACTCACTCAACCTACTTGTGGTGCCAGACAGCAGCTATGAAACTGAGGGCTATTTCAGTCAGAAGTATGTTTAAAAAATGTCCCTAGATTTACTATGGTTGTCAGCTCTAATTAATTATTTGAAAAACAGTGTATCAAAAGCAGCTTTCACAAACATCCGGTTCCTAGAATGGGTTGCTAGCCCCAGTGCAGTTGTGTTCCACTAAAGAGGAATGCTTTTGCTTTATTTTTGTTAAAATGTGCCAAACATCAAAAGCTCCAAAATATCTATGTTGAGGCTATAGATAATACAATTCCACTATATGGAGAGAAGGAGAGAAACAAACTTTTCAATTGAGGAAATATTATTAGCAACATCAAAATTCTGCACATTTCAAACAAAATGCAGTCAAAAGCCTAATTCTAAACAATTCCTACAACATACTGTATAAAGTATATTTGAAATCCACTGTAAACGGTTACACTATGTCATTCACTTAAGGTGGACTGCTTAGCATTGAGAGGAGGAATGTGCCTAATTGTGGTATGATATTTATATACTTTCCTAACTGGCCTTATGTATATGTATATTTCAATACACTGTGTGACACCTTAGAAAGGAAGCAAACAAATGCATACATAGGCCTACATGCAAGCCTTGTGAAAGCAATTGTATATACTTTCCTTGGCATGACTACCAGGTTAAAGCTAGCATTAGTCACTGACTACTACAACTTTAATCCTGCCCTGATAATAATGGCATTCATAAAAAGAATATATGCAGTGGAAAAAATTACATTACATGGATTGAATGAGCCAGATCCTTGCGACTAACTTAACGGGTTAGAATGTGCACTATGAAAGAGCATAAGTAGTATTCACTGCAGTGCCAAGATGGGATAAAAAGAGGATGGCGCGGGCGACCAAATCATCTTGGTCAGACCACATGAGAATTCCTGAATTTGTATATAAGTAAAGGCTGAATAATCGCCTTAGACACACACCACAATGAGCAGACGTGTTTGGAAGCTGCCTCACATTATCTCCAGAGACAGATTCCCTCCCAAAGATTCTGTTCCAATGCAGTGACTGGGATAGCCAGGCAGAATACAATGCACTGAGTTCAGTCAAAAGAATGTACAGTAAGAATGATACAATGACTAATCAAAGAAATTGTGTTTATAATATGTACTGGTTGCTCGAATATACAAATCACCTTAATCTTGTAAACGTAGACAATATTAATAATACAGTGCCTCACCGTGCTCAAAGCCCTTTGAGCATGCAGGTTATCTATAGAAGCTAGTGGCATTTTGGGTCTGATTCCACCTTTTGACCAATAATGAAAGTAGGAGTGGATGGCAATTGGCAAGAGCATCTACCTGATTCACATGAAGGGCAATCAGGGAATCTTCTTCCCCACTTACAAGTGTCATTCGGAAAGAGTAAAAAGAGCGAGCTAGAAGGGGAGGGGGCAGAGAGAGGGGGTTCTGGAATTGGATGACGGATGTGACTTGATTACTGGTTAACTACCCTGCTGGGGTTCCACTCCGGTGGTGGGATGATCAATTTAGAGCAGGCAAGACCTTCATGGTTTGGACATCGTCTAGCTGTCAGTCAGGCCCATCTTCAGTGCTTTGAGTTTGGTTTCAGTCGCTTATTTGCTACAGTAATTTGCTACTTCGCCAACTCAATAAAATCCCCAATCAGGTTTTTCATCAAATTTGTTTGTGTTCTACTGGTCTGCTCTATAGAACACAGTCACAAGGTTAAATGTCTCTTCTTTACACTATCTTGGCAGAGCTGTGAGACTGATATAACGAAATGAAATGCGAAGTCAAGCATGCAATATGGGTATTTTCACAAATCGCAGCTTAACTGAGAGGAAAGTCTCAGAAGGACAGCGGATGATTGACACACTGAAATGAAACTTCTGACAGGTTTGAAACTGACAAATTCATAAAACAACAGAAATGTGAGATATGAACATGGGGGAAGAGTTGTCTATTACTGTTATGAACATTTGTGGTTATATTACTTCAGTATGAGATATAAATTGCTGTTCAGCAGTGACCCATCCCCACAAACAAACCACATACATTATTTAATATCTGCTCCAGTTTATTTCAATATATTCCAAAATTATATAACATTTAATACATCAGAAATAGTACAAGAAAAGATAGCTTTTGTCCTGTCACATGTGAGGAAGGGAGAAAGCAGGAGGCAGGTGCATAAATCCATAATGGGAGATTAAATAATGAAAACACAGGCATAAACGAAAACACTTACAAAACTGGAGAAGGTTTGCAGGAAGGCGCTTGCCTGTTAACAATAAATACTCTAGACTTGAAATTATCTACGGAAAACTTCTACGTAGTAGATCACTAGAGTTCCAACACAAGGTAACACAAATGATAGGAACAATGACTGACGGGACAAACAGAGGGCCTAAATACATACACTAACGAGGGAAATGATACCTGGTGTGAATGGTTAAACAAAAATCATGACAATCCATTGTATGAATAAAAGGAAATTATCAAAAAACCTTTGCAGACCCTATCCTCTGACTTTTGAAAATTACCATCATTCATCCAAAGGATTGTCTTGATGGTTGTTTAACCATTCACCCTGTCCTCTGCCATGGAGGCAAACCTTGGCACATGCTCAGAATATACTGTATGTTCTTATAGAAGCAAAACAAAAGAGTTAAAAATAAATATAATTGGTCATACTGAATCAAAGCCAGAGCTCCAATATTGTATACAAAAGCAGTTTCTCCTCTTTAAATGAAAAACCGCACATATTTAAAAAATATGGAGACTTCATGGGTGTATTTTCTTATTTACATCGCATGTAATGTGACCTGATTCAATTAAAGTAAAGTAAGCAATCAATACTTCTGATAATTGCATGTTAAATATAGATCTTTTGGCTATAAATGTCAATTTATATGAGAAATAGGCAATTGTCCAATTCAAAGTTCAGATTCAGGGTAAATGCAGCTATATACCATGCAACTTCAGTTTTAACCTCCAAAGCCTTTTTTGAAAAAAAAACCTCATAATTTATCAAAGAATTTCCAGAAATATCTTAATGGAAAAGGCATCACACCGGACAGCTAACTCCATCGCTCATCAATGTTAGATTAGGCTGAAAACATGAAACAACCCAAAATTCTAAAATTCACAACATTCTTTTAATAATTCCAATGGCACCCATGCCAAATGTATTTTGAATTGAATACAAACTCTGACTATGCTAGCACACCAGCCACATGCTGACTGACATACAGCATATCTGGCTGCCCCACCATGATATACTTAATTAACTACTGAAAATTCCCCCTTACACATACAGTGAAACAGCACTATAAGGTTTTCTACCTACAATCTACATAATGCGTTGAATTGCAATACTGCTACTGTATACTGCTACTGCTCTTTGGGCGCCAGGTGGCTCAGTGGTTAGGGAGTCAGACTTGTAATCAAACGATTCCTGGTTTGATTCCCAACTGTGCCAAATGTCCTTGAGCAAGGCACTTTATCCTAAGTTGCTCCAGGGGATTGTCGATGTACTTTCTGTAAATTGCTCTAAATAAGGGTGTCTGCTAAATGCCGAAAATGACTCCCAGAATGTTGACAGTAGCCAGAGGTTAAATCCATCTGCACTGTATATAGCAAAAGACACATACTCTTAAATCAACACAAGGTAATTTATATCAAACCCAGACTAGTTTTTATTTTACACCACAAATTGCATAATTAACAAATGATTGAACCCATATACTTATCATTTGGAAGTGTCCATTATGCTTTCAAACTATAAGGAAAGAGATAAGCCCTCATTTGAATTATAGTTCTTCAAACACCTTGCATTTATTTGAACATTAATGAACAGTGGTACGCCAAGCGTGAAACACTTTTTTAATGTTTCTCCATTACAGCTGCTGTATCAAAATATAGAGCACCAACCATCTGGGAGGTTTACATTAGAGAAGTCTATTGCACTTTAGTGACCCCTTTCTGTTTTTTAATTTTTTCTTTCTTTTGGTCAATGGGAATCATCTGCCCTTGGCGATTCTTCTTCCAAATACAGCAGCACACATTTCAATGACGTCAAACAGATTACCAATACAAAGAGGGAGACGCGAATCATTCCGAATCAATCTAAATTCATTACACTCGGGCACTTGCATTGACAACTGCATAGGGTCCTGCCTGATGAGAGAGATGACAACAGACAGCAATCTGACAAAAGCACAAGAATGACCTTCTCTCGATTTAGCTGTGCCATGCAGTCTGAAATGACGCCATGGGAGTTGCTTCAAGTCTTCCAAAGCAATTTTCTGAGGAACATATCCACTTGTGCTCAGTCAAGCATTCATGACAACGAGCTAATGCGATGTTACCTTGCACGAGCCAGGGCTAGCCTGTTTTGATAATGGCAAAATTCATTGGATTTCCACATCAAGTGAAAGAACGGCATTATCACTGGGGAATAGGGTATTAGCCATTAAGGTTGATTTACTGTCAAGGGTCCAAGTCCAAGTTACATTAAATAAATTGCCTACGTTAATTGGTATCTTATCAAACTAATGCTTAAATACTCAATTAACACCTTGAATATTATATTAAGTGATTAAATAAGATTAGACACTCTCTTTATTTTGAGTTATGTCATTAATAGATTTATAAAAGGTACAATCCTTGCCTCAGCCATGCTCATCAGAGCCAGATTATGGAAAGGGCACAAAAGACATGTGCCCTGAGGCCCCCAGAATAGGAAATGATAACAGAATGTGTAGAAATGCAGGGCATTTGCTTTAAAACTGCAAATATTTGTATGTTATATAGCTGGAAATTGAAAGCCTTAAAACTGCAAATGTCAGCCACATGGCACAATGGAACAGTAGCATTAGACAAGGTAACTCTCAGTCCCATGGCAAAAACTATAGGTGTGATTACCCAGCCCTGGTTAGAAGTGTGATTATAAACAAATGATGAGAACTCTCCATTTCAACTAAACGTGCACACTGTACAATGCAAGGCAAGTAAAATGTCAACAGAAAACTTCCAGAATAGAAAAACAGCAGAAAACCCAGGTTCGAAGTTGAACCAATGGTTTAGTTCGTCACACCAGAACATATTTGCTGCAATATACAGTGTAGTAGTTATTGACTGCTACACATTAGTGTTGCATGGTTCACCAAAATGTTGATAAACCTTTATACAAAAAGACCCAAAATGTTTGTGTACATTAGGTTTTGCAATGTTCTGTATTGTCATAATCTAATCATTTGTTTAGGGTTATTTTCTCAAATATTCAAAACTAAGCTATACATTTTGATTAACCATCTGTTAATATACTGTATAGTGATAGAAAAACAATATATATAATTGGATATGTACAAAAATATTAAAGTCATTGAAATTGCCCTTCATGACAGGCTGCATTACAGTACATCCATCTGTGTACATGCTAAAATTGCTTTAATCCAATCTTTGTACAGTGCATCCAGAAAGTATTTACAGCACCTTACTTTTTTCACATTTTGTTATGTTACACCCTCATTATTTCCCTCTAAATTCTACAAACCCTATAATGACAATGTGAAAGAAGTCTGTTTGAAATCTTTAGAAATATATTAAAAAGAATAAACAAAAATGCACATGTACATAAGTAGTCACAGTCTTTGCCATGAGCTCAGATGCATCCTGTTTCTACCAAGCATCCTTGAGATGTTTCCTCAACATGTGATCATTTGTATCCATGTGACTGTAATGTATGTCTGAGTGTCTGGGTGTTTTGTAATGTATAATGTAAAGCGGCCTTGAGCTATGGAAAGGCACTATATAAATAAAACTTCTTCTTCTTCTCCTTCTATTATTAGAGTCCACCTGTGGTAAATTCAGATGATTGGACTTGATTTGGAAAGGCACACACATAAGGTCCCACAGTTAACAATGCATGTCAGAGTCCAAGGGATTGTATGTAGACCTCAAAGACAGGATTGTATTGAGGCACAGATCTGGAGAAGGGTACAGAAAAATATCTGCAGCATTTAAGGTCCCAATGAGCATAGTTTTCCTCCATCATCTGTAAATAGAAGAAGTTTGGAACCACCAGGACTCATCCTAGAGCTGACCGACCGCCCAAACTGAGCAATCAAGGGAGAAGGGCCTTAGTCAGGGATGTGACCAAGAACCTGATGGTCACTCTAACAGAGCTCCAGTGTTTGTCTGTGGAGAGAGGAGAAACTTTCAGAAGAACAACCATCCTTGCAGCACTCCATCAATCTGGCTTGTATGGTAGTGGCCAGATGGTAGACACTCATTAAAATGCCTGGAAATGCCAATAGGCACCTGAAGGACTCCCAGACCATGAGAAACATAATGCTCTGGTCTGATGAAACAAAGATTGAACTCTATGGACTAAATGGCAAGCGTCAAGTCTGGAGGAAACCAGGCACTGCTCATCACCTAGCCAAAAACATCCATACAGTGAAGAATGGTGGTGGCAGCATCATGCTGTGGGCATGTTTTTTTTCAGTGGCAGGACCGGGGAGACTAGTTAGGATTGAGGGAAAGATGAATGCAGCAATATACTGAGACATCCTTGCTAAAAACCTGCTCCAGAGCACTCTGAAACTCAGACTGGGTCGAAGTTTCATCTTCCAACAGAACAACAACCCTAAGCACACAGCCAAGGTAAAAAAAGTGTGTCTGCTACAGGACAACTCTGAGAATGTCTTTGAGTGGCCCAGCCAGACTTGAACCCATCTGGAGAGATATGAAAATGACTGTGCACCAAAGCTCCGAATCCAACCTGATGGAGCATGAGAGGTGCTGCAAAGAAGAATGAGAGAAACTGCCAAAAAATAGTTGTGCCAAGCATGTAGCATCATACACAAAAAGACTTGAGGCTGTAATTGCTGCCAACGGTGCTTCAATAAAGTATTGAGCAAAGGCTGTGAATACTTATTTAGATTTACTTTTTTTGATTGAGGGAAATAAGGAATTTAATCAATTTTGAAACAAAAGTATAACATAACATAATGTGGAAAAGGTGAAGCACTGTGAATACTATCCGGATGCACTGTATGTACTGTCCTTCTGGTGGAAGAGTAATTTTGCTCTTCCCAGTTTTTAGCTTTCGCTAGTTATCCTCAATATTACGGCCTGAAAATACTGGCTCGTGGTGACACATCAGTTCTGCAAGTCATAACATACTGGTTTGTCTAGTGACTAATTACACCAATCAGAAAGCAAGCCAGAAGGAGGATATCCAACAGTTGGAACGTTTAATCACCACACAGACTGAATGCTGTTGCTGAGGGCTTAAAAGAAAACAACCTAAACCATCTAAACTGGAACAACAATCTCAGATGCAATGTATTCAAACCTTTATATATGGGATGAGTTTACATGTACATGTGCTTTTTTCATTTTTGTAATTTTTTATAAAATTTCAAACACACTTCTTTCACATTGACATTATGGGGTATTGTTTGTAGAGTTTTGAGGGAAATAATGAATTTAATCAATTTTGGAGTAAGGGTGTAACAACAAAATGTGGAAAAAGTGAAGCACTGTGAATACTTTCTGGATGTACTGTACAGTCATATGCAAAAGTGTAGGCACCCCTGACAATTTCCATGATATTCATTTATAAATAACTGGGTGTATGGATCAGCAATTTCATTTTGGACTATCAAATAACTGAAGGACAAAGTAATATTTCGGTAGTAAAATGAGGTTCATTTGATTTACAGACAATGTGCAATATGCATGGAAACGAAATTAGACAGGTGCACACATTTGGGTACCCTTGTCATTTTTTGTTCATTTAAATACCTGTAACTACCTAGCACTGATTAATTGGAACACACAATTGGTTTGGTAAGCTCATTAAGCCTTGAACTTCATAGACAGGTGCATCCAATCATATAGGACAATATATTTAAGGTGGACAATTGCAAGTTGTTGATCTCTTTGACATTCCTCTGAAGAGTGGCAACATGGGGGCCTCAAAACAACTCTCAAATGACCTGAACACAAAAGTTGTTCAACATTATGGTTTAGGGGAAGGCTACAGAAATCTCAGCGATTTAAGCTGTTAGTGTCTACTGTGAGGATCATAATGAGGAAATGGAAAACCACAGACAAAGTTATTGTTAAGGCCAGAAGTGGTAGGCCAAGTAAAATATCAGAGAGGCAAAGTTGAAGGATGGTGAGAACGGTCAAAAACAGCCCACAGACCACCTCCAAAGACCTACAACATCATCTTGCTGCAAATTGTGTCACTGTGCATCGTTCAACAATTCAGCGCACTTTGCACAAGGAGAAACGCACATTTGGACAAGCCAGCTTCATTTTGGAAGAAGGTGCTGTGGACTAATGAAACAAAGATGGAATTATTTTGTCAAAACAAGGGGCTTTATGCATTGCGGCAAAAGAACACAGCATTCCAAGACAAATGGGGTATGTTTTTTTAGGGAGAATTTGACAATTAGGGGGCGATCCCTAACAGGTTAAA
The DNA here is from genome assembly GCA_016801145.1 of Umbra pygmaea. NCBI lineage: Eukaryota > Metazoa > Chordata > Actinopteri > Esociformes > Umbridae > Umbra > Umbra pygmaea. Next base: position 81,154 of record JACXGM010000083.1, read on the forward strand.
GGTGAGGGTCACATGGATTCCATCAATATCAGCAGATACTTGAGAATAATATAGACAAATCAGTCAGAAAGTTTAAGTTACGCCGGGGCTGGATATTTCAACAAGACAACGACCACAAGTACAATGTTCTAGAATGGCCATCCCAGTCCCCAGACCTGAATATCATTGAAGCGGGCTGTCCATGCTCGGCAACCATCGAACCTAACTGAACTGAAGATGTTTTGCAAGGAGAACTGGTCCACAATACCTTCATCCAGAATCCAGACACTCATAACAGGCTATATGAATCATCTAGAGTCTGTTATTTCTGCTAAGGGAGGCTCAACTAAATATTGATGTGATATTTCTGTTGGGGTGCCCAAATGTATGCACTTGTCTAATTTGGGTTTGATCCATATTGCACATTTTCTTTTCATCCAATAAACCTAATTTCACTTCTGAAATATTACCCTGTCCTTCAGTTATTTGATAGATCAAAATTAAATTGCTCATCCAATCACCCAATTATTTATAAATGAAAATCATGGAAATTTTCAGGAGTGCCTAAACTTTTGCATACGACTGTATGTACTGTCCCTCTGATGGAAGAGTCATTTTGCATAGCCAACATAAAATGTTGATGTTTTATCATTTATGTTAGTCAGACATATTAATCAATGAATAACTTTCAATCCATTTTAGTAGAACATCTTGCTTTATACACTACCTAGCATTTGCAGTGCATTTAATTCCCTAATAAATGGTCTTCACTAATTTAAATTTAACAATAACCAGTATTTCTGACATTTGATTTGTCAACATCTAACATCAGCTAGGCTAGCCAGGGTTGGGTAATGTTACTTTTACAATTACTTTTCAGTTACTTGTTGAGTTTACAAGTTTTGGGAAGTCCCTAATTAAAACAAAATGATCAGGTAAATAAAGTTCATACAGTATCTTACTGGTGACCATGATTTATATTTTCTTTACTCTTTCTATTTGTTTTATAGGTCACTGTTAAGATATGAACTCCATTTGCCTGATCATTTTGCTTTAATTACGGACTTCCCAAAACTTGTGAATTCAACAAGTAACTGAAATGTAATCGTAAAAGTAACTTTACCCAACACTGAGGCTAGCTCACCTAATCTAAGCTACTTTATACAGAAGGGAAAAATATTGTTAGGGATGCTGGTAACAATTTCAACACACATCAAAATAAATATGTCCCTCCAAAATGACATTTTTGTCAGAAAAGGTAGAGTTAGTTAACGTATGCAGATGGAAAGTTAAATTAAGGCATTCATACACTTGTACTCCTTAGGCCTGCTATAAAATACACATGGCAACAATGCATTTAGACACCAGATATTGGAAGCAGTAACCATACAAATCAGGATATCTCTGGAATTACATTTTTCACATAACTATTTTGAAAACATGAATTACATTCTATGCCAACATATTTCAGTTTCTTTATATTGTTCCTTCTATAATGTTGGACATTCATGCTTTACTATTGTTTTTGTCCCTAACGTTTTTAAATTATGTTAGTCTTTTACTTAATTGCACTATTTCCTTCATGAGTCAGATTCATGCAGTCATGGTACATTTCACACATTCCATAGTGATTCTAATTATATTCAAACATTTGTGATTAAGTTTAGGGCATCATGGTACTGAGGTTAAGGTTAGGAATAGGAATATGGTTAGTGTTAAAAAATGTGCATCACGCTGCAATGGAGACAAAAAACAACAACATTACTTCCATCTGGATTTGAACTCACAACTACTCTCCCAAAATATGGCTCTATACCAAACATTTAAACTATTTAACACTGACTACACTCACAACCGCTCCTAGTGTCTGGGTTGGCAGTGACAGTCCTTTATCACGGCCGGATTAACCTTTAGGGCAACTAGTCACTTGCCCAGGGGCACATGACATATAAGGGGCCCTGGGCACAGTCAAATATTATGTTATATCACGTTATAAATGCAGTCATCACTTTCCAAATTATATGCAGATTTTTGCAACCCCTTCGAGGGCTGGGAGGCATACCGGAAAAAAACGATATACCGGTATTCATGTATGTAGCGGTATGCTATATTCGTTACCGGTATTTTTTTCATCTGTCATTCCGCCAGATGCAACGACTGAGAATAATCTTATTTTAGAAATAAACTGCGCCCCTAAAAACTTAATGCCCACTGCGTGACACACACAAACACACGTGAGAAACAAACACCTGGAATTTAGATAAACGGTGAAAAAAAAAAATGGAGGGTGCAGGTAGAATTATCCAAGCAGCAGCAGGCGAAAAATGTGTTGTTAAAAAGGGTGCAACGTCGATAGTGTGGACATGGTTTGGTTTAAGATCCCGTTTACACGTACACGGACGGTTATTTTGAAAAACTGAGATATATCCCTTCGTTTGTGCCCTTCGTTTACACGCAAACAGAGAATTCGCCCTTGAAAACGATTCTTTCTAAAAACTCAGGCCAAAGTGGAGATTTTTGAAAACTCTGTTGGTATGTAAACTAAGGAAAACTGAGGTTTAGGCAGCCGACGTCACAGTATGCGCCAGAACATGCACCTGCGCCAAAAGTGCGACCTATGTTTACATTTTCATTTGGCTATTTTTGGGAATCTGATTGGCTAACGTGGGCTTCAGCCTTTCGTTATACTGCCACCTACACATTTAGCATGCTCTTGACGGCATATACACGCTTGGTTCTATTAGCGCCTGCACTAAGCCACTCGACCAATGTTATAATAAGTGAAAAAAGCTTATGGGGGTTGTTTGGCTCGAGTTCATAGGCTATTTTTCCGTGCCCAGAACCTGTGAAACCAATCTGATTT
>JACXGM010000083.1:84095-102469 GCA_016801145.1 Umbra pygmaea
CATAAACCTAAGCAAGTACTGTGGTGGTGCCATGACATGCCACGGTTCAGTACTAAAGCCATAGACAGTGGATAGGCTTGTTTTTTGCGGTTGCAAAGTTATTTATTAGTATTCCTGCATTTAATAAAGATTTAAACAATAGCACTACTTTTACTTACTCAGTCTTGTTTATTGGTGTTCCAACAAAAATCATAATGAAAGAACAAATCAATTTCTTTCAACCCTTTACTTAAAAAATTAAATACCTTTAAATACTGTGATACCGGCAAACATTTGAAAAATATCGGGGTATTAAATTTAAGCCATACCTCCCAGCCCTAACCCCTATAATCAAAATACTATGTTAAATCAGGTCAAAAATTGTGTCTGTAGCTTCCGGCGCAGCGAGCAAGGACCAGCTGTCAGGACGAATCCTGCAACTTGATGCTCTGAAATTTGAAAGGAGTAGTGACATCGTCAGTGGGAAGGTAGAGAAGCAGTTAAGCGGAAGAGCTAATAGGAAAATTTAAAAGAAGTCAACAATATGAAACATATCCCAAAAATTGCCAATTTCTTTACTTCAAATCATTGCTCTGAGAAAAGGTGATGATAACGCTGAAATCCCTGCTTCACCTGTGGCCATGGAAACGGTTAACGTTAGTGCTAGCAGTCAGGCTACTACCACCAGTGTGGAAGCTAGCAATGAGGCATGGAACAACAGCCAAGAGCAAGAGTACAATGAGCATGAACAGCCTCCACATCATCACAACGAACACGCAAGTCCAACTGAAGGAGCTGAGACAGCCAGCAGCCCCAGCCCTAGCCCCGGTAGCACTTTTATGCTCCTGTCAGATCCGGCACTATGGGGGCCCCTGACAGAGACACTGAGGAAGGAAGCGATCCACAGAGGGCCTGCTGCCTTCCATAACTGGGCTACCAGGTACCCAGCATCAGTGAGGGAGTCTGGGCTTGGGTGTCGAACCCGCTCCCTCACAAATGACCTACTGAATTGCCGTCTTCAAAACAACAATGTCGTACCGATGGAATGTCTGCTTTATTCACCATCTACTGGCTCTGTTTATTGCCATGCCTGCAAACTCCTTTTACCCCAAAGCCGACAACATGCCTTCATCAGTGGATTTAGTGATTGGAAACACTGAGAGGATCGGGGATCATGAAACAAGTTTGGAACATAGACAGAATATGTTGTCTTTAATGCAGAGATCCCAAGTCGTTTGCAGAGTGGATGCTGCACTTGTCCGACAATGTGAGGCAGAACAACGGTACTGGGCATAGGTACTCAGGCGTGTGGTCACTGTGATTAAGTTTTTGGGAGCTGGGGGGGCAGCTTTCAGAGGGGACAAGGAACTGTTGGGCTCAGTGCATAATGGGAATTATCTCAGGATATTGGAGCTTATTGCAAATTTTGACCCATCTTAAAGGACCACCTTGTGAAGCATGGCAACAAGGGAAAAGGTAAGCCCTCATACCTCTCCTCCACTGTGTGTGATGAGTTTATTGCATTCATGGGTGACAAAACAAACAAAGTCATTGCAGATAAAATTAAGCAGGTGAAATATTTCTCTGTTATTGTTGATTCTACACCAGATCTTGCTTATGTGGATCAGCTGACATTTGTATTCCGATTCATTAATGCAAGTGGAAAAGTGGTTGAAAGGTTCATAGGATTTGAGCCCATCCACAGTCACACAGGCCTTAGTTTAGCTGAATCTGTGATTAGTATGGTGCGAAACCTTGGACTGGACTTGGCGAACTGTTGTGGGCAAAGTTATGATAATGTTAGCAACATGTCTGGCAGGTACAACAGACTCCAAGCCCAGTTAAAAAAAGAAAACCCACTGATCCACTATACACCATGTGCCGCCCACTCATTAAATCTTGTGGGTATTAATACTATCGAAGACTGCTGTGCAGATGTCATCTCTTTTTTTATGAACTTCTACAGTCTCTGTATACATTTTGCAGTACTTCAACCCATCGCTGGAATATAGTTTTTAAAAACAGCGACTATGACATTAGCCATGTGTTAAAATCCCTCTGCGAGGTGGAGCTGTAGAGCAGACTCAACGAAAGCTCTATGCAGAAATTACAGAGCAATTAAAGATTCATTGGCCAAAATAGCCTCGGACTGGGATAAAAAGAACCAAACGAAATGCAAGGCCTCTGTGCTGGTAGCTAAACGTGATACACTTGAGAATGCAATGATGACCATTTTGTGGGACAGAATATTAGCGAGATTTAAAGCAACCAGTGACAAAAAAGTGACATAGATTTAGCAACTGCTGTGTGGCTTTTACAGTCACTGCTGTCATATGTTGGCACGTTACTAGACAAGTTTGCAGATCTGGAAGAATCAGCACGATCTGTCAGTTCTGCACAGGACTATCAGTATGAAATTTCACATAGGAGAAAAAGAAAGAGATTTGCTGACAAGAGTGATGACGATGAGGAGGTCGTCTTTACTAATGGCAGTTTAAGATTCAAAGTTAAAACATACTACGTAATTATCGACAAACTCACTTCTTGCCTATCAAAATGGATCGGTGCTTACACAGATGTGTGTGAGCTCTTTGGCATTTTATTTGACAGGGACTATGATGAGTGTGATGTGCGCAAACGAGCTGCGAGGCTAAGTTCCACTTATCCGACAGACCAAATGCATCCCTAGCAGACAAACTCATGCAGTTCCCTCACTTTGTGTCGAGTGACACTCCCCCTGCTCAGTTGTTGCAAATTCTGGAAACGAATGGCCTTAAGACAACATTTCCAAATGAATATGTTGCACTCAAAATGTTCTTAAAGGGATACTTCACCCTACAGCTATCTGTGCTAGTAGCTTCTCCCAGACATTTGTAGAACAGTGAGATATGTTTCACCCATGCCTGGCTAGTGTAAGAGCAAAAAAACTTCATACCCTGACGTCACCCTATGGTATGAATCGACTGTAGAGATAGGAAAAATGAATGTAGGCATCTATTCTGTCGCGAAAATAAGCATCCCTGTTATACTAATCTGGCTTTCAAACCTACAACTTAAAGCCTCGGTTGTCCTTGATTTTTTAAGGTATAGCTTGTCTTTCTGTGACGTTTTGATCAGCCATTTTAATGTTAAACAGACATGGTGGTATGATTTTTTCAGTATGTAGAGAACTACAACGCTGGCTCCCTTGTTCCAAGCCCCGCCCACCTCGCATGTTCTCTGGATTCTGTTAAATAGTTCGTAACCAAAGTCACTGGTAACACAATTGCTACTAAACTGGATTGGCAGATGAGGAATTTTACAACTTGCTTTTACATTCTGAGTGGCATCCAACCATACATGTTTGCGCCCGAGTACACCGAAAAATATTTACAACAAATGGAGTTGGATATTCAGCTTCAACAAGGCAGCGATCTACAGATAATCCAGTTGAAACGCAGTTAAATTCTAAGTGCTTCTGTGGGAATATGTCCATCCATGTCTACTGAAGAAAAAAGCACTTGTTACAATGAATGGGATCGTGGACAAGCTTTACTTGTAAGGCTTGAACCAAAAATGACTGATGACCGCATATGTGTCACTGAATCACTGAAGTTTTCCAGCACACATGGAAAGAGACGTAGCAAGAGAACAATTAACAGATGAGTAGGTTTATTAAACCTATTTTCTGTACCTTGATAATGGAGCACACATTGTGTCTGTGTGGTAATGTTATTGTTCTGTATGTGTAGTGTGCCAGCTGTATTTAGTAGCTAGCTGAGTGTGTAAATTACTATACGTACTATATATAGGCTACTCTTTCTAGATATAGAAAAATGGATGGGATCGCATCACTTTTCAGCCGCTTTCGGGCTGTAGTGCCGGTTAATTTAGTACGTAGATCCCTTTCATAATCTTCCGACCTAAAATGCCGACTGCAAACCCTAACTTTTTATAGCGTGAAAGTGTGAAAAGATTACTTCTTCTTTTTGGGTTTGCTTGTAATTTCTGCAACCAGATACAGAACATCAAACGGGCATGATGAATAGAAATTAGACTACAATTTCGAAAACAAATATGTATACTTTCTAGCGTCAAGCTCTACAGAGGTGTGCTGTTGAATTGCCCATGTTCTGTGTTGGTGCCTTTAAACGGGGACGGGCACTAAATTCGCTTGGAATTCTGGGAGTTGTGGTAGCTCAAGTTTAGACGGATACAGAAGCACCCCAGTGGATGCGAAAGGAACTGAAATATACTATTGGCTTTTCTCTGATATATTGAAAAAGAACAGACGTGTATATGACATAAATCATCTATGGTAACGTTTGTAAATGGTATACTATGAAAATGATTTACTGTGGAACACTCCTTTAACACTGCCTGTCTCTAATTGTGAGGGTGAGATGTCATTTTCTGTTCTAAAACGAGTTAAAAATGTGTTAAGGACCACACTGTCACAGACAAGACTGCACTTTCTTTGCTGGCCATAGAACATGAAATTGTTGAAGGTTTGGATTTTGATGATATTGTGCACCAGTTTGCATATTTAAAGTGTAGAAGGAAGGCCACTGAGTAATCTGCTATAAGAAATAACGTAGAAAGAATTAATCTTTGTTAGCATTAAATGTTTTGAGTTAACACAATTGAAGTCAAGAAGGCCAGTGTCTTAGGTAAGATAATAATGGTTGATAGTTGTGGTATGAATGTAGGCATATTAAAGCCAATGTGTTAGGCTTACCTGTAAAAATTATATAAAATAGTATAATATTATCTGTATTGTGAATTGTGTACAAAGTCAAGAAGGCCAGTTCATTAGGCTCACCTGTTAAAATAAGAGCAAAGATAATACAAATGAATAGATGTGTGTTAATGTCAGATGTTGTGCATGGATTTATGCTACATGTTAAAAGTCATGGAGTCCAGTGTGTTAGGGTCACCTGTTAAACAAAAGGAAAATATATAAGAGTTGATAAACTTCTATTAGCCTAATATGAAGTGTTGTGTTACTATGAGTTATTCACATATAGTCTGGAATGCCAGTGTTTTGTTTGGCTCACCTTATTAGGCCTAATAATTAAAAGGTTTGTGTGTTCAAGAGTTCAGTCTTGAAAGGAGGCCAGAAGTAAGGCCCATTTGTTAAAATAAAATAATAAGAATATATAGTAGTGCATCAACATAAAATGTTGATATAGTTGATTGTGAAACAATAAACATGATCTTGACTTTGAACTACATGTAACAGTGTAGCCAATAGTTTACATTTACTCCATACACACTAATTGCCTGATTCATGGCTGGTGATAATTTCACATTTTAGCATTTTAGAAATAATCTCTGGTTTTAAAGGTACAATATGTAATATCAATCAAAACAATAACAAAACACATACTTTGCATTGAAAGAAAACATCACTATACATATATTATATATATTTCTTAGTTGTGTACTTACATTATCCTAAATGTTTCCACCAACTTTCAAATCCAGAGAAATATGTAATTTAATTTGAAGACACGGGACGTTTCTTTTTGTCGCTTGTCAATGACGTCATATAATAGTTGCTCTAAGTTCCAGGGAGCCGCCAAACATAATGTGAATAAAGTTATAATATTTTTAACAGTACATTACTTTGTCAGTGAACATTTTTTCTGCCGGAGACGCTAGATTGGAAGGTTGTCATTGACGACGATAACAAAACCCATGATCCCACGCAACCTCCCGACGTCATCCAAGTACATCTTTTGCTATTGTTTTGATTGAGAGCCCCCTGGTGGCCAAAAATTACATATTGCACGTTTAAGTTAAGGCTTCCCTAGCTGTCTGCTTTATTTCACTGTTGCAGTCAAAAGATAATTGATTGGCTACATATTGAATAATTTAATATTTACTCTGTAGCCACCAAATTCTGTAAAAGATGTAAAAAGTTATGTTAAACATTTGCATTTGTGCATTGGTTCTGTCTCTTGAATGCACTTTATGCTGAGGCTATTGTATATACATACATCTCCACTGAGCCATGCAGAAGCCTATATTTCTTAGTATAGAATAATAGGCTATATGCTCTTGATGATAGTGAATTTTTGGGGGCAGAGGTGACAGGCCCTTGCGTCTTGTTGTCCAGAGCACAGCACATTGTTAATCCAGCCCTGTCCTTCATATGTTCATATTTCACGTAATTGGTCTTGCAATATATTAATATTTCACGTAATTGGGTTTTACACAATAGTTCACTGGAAACATACTTCCTGAGATTTAGGGCTGGGTAAGGGGTATTTCTACTGTATATTGAAAGGTCACCTTAGAAGATAACAAGCAAATATTACACATTCTCACAAATGTACATTATAAAAAAACCTATTGCTGAAGCAAATCTTGCAATAAGTCTTGTTAATCTTAATGAAGTTTCCATGGTGTGAATAAGGCTTTATATTACTTCGCCAAGTGACTGCCCACTAAATGTGTTTTAATTAAAGTAAACTTTATAGCCACACATCTCATACAGTTTTTAGCTTTAAGCCCTGTGAATACTTTTCTGATGCACAGTATGTACTGTCTTTCTGATGGAAGAGTAATTTTGCTCTCCCCAGTTTTTAGCTTTCGTAGTTATCCTCAATATTACGGTCTGAAAATACTGGCTCATGGTGACACATCAGTCCTGCAAGTTATAACATACTGGTTTGTCTAGTGACTAATTACACCAATCAGAAAGCGAGCCAGAAGGAGGATATTCAACCGTTGGAACGTTTAATCACCACACAGACTGAATGCTGTTGCTGAGGGCTTAAAAAAACAACCTAAACCATCTAAACTGGAACAACAATCTCAGTAACAGATGCAATGTTTTCAACCCCTTATATATGAGATGAGTTTAGAAAAAATGAAAGTATTTGTCATTGCGTAGTAAGCCTAATTAATCATATTTCAACTGAGTAGAAATATATATATTTAAGTAAAAATATTCTAAAGATCAACCTACCACAATGCATGCTGGTAGATTATGAACCTTCCAAGTCTTTTCAACTGTTGAACTACTGTTGAACTGTTTCAACTGTTGAACTGTAAACAACTGTAAAACAGGAAAGTAGTGTTTGAAATCAGAATATAGTGTAACAGACTGAAAAACCTCAGTATCCTGTTTAGTCTTGCATTTGTACAGTAGATGAAAAGTCACTGGGTTATTTAGATAACAAATGTGTCATGTTTCAAAAAAGCAACATCAACATAATCAGTGAACAGTGAAAAAGCAAATGCCAACACTAGCTACTCAAACATTTAGCACACACAATAAAGTAAAATCTTATTTTTTCAAGTACCTTCACCACTTAAAGTCCTTAGTGTATTATATGTGCCAACTGAGTGTAAGGTTAGAATGATCTAAATACGTTTTTGGATAGGGGAAAAACTATGGTGTAAAATTCTACACTCAAAAGAGTTTTAGCAAGGTTCTTCGTTGGCTCTGAGGGCTCCAGATAAAACAATGAACAGGTAGAGAGGATTCATGAAGTGAAAGCAATGGATCTTTAAAGGGTAAAGCATTTCCTGACCTATTAGAACATGATTAGCTTTCCATGTTACAGCTGATATTGTTGTCTCTGGTGATACTGTGGTTAATACACTGGTCTTTGATTCCAGAGGCATGGGTTCAATACCACATGCAACGTTTAAGAAAAAAAAAATTTGAATTTCATTTTTATATTAATTTACAAATATCCCAAAAAATATGAATGTCCTTTGAGTAGTTAGGCAATAAATACACTTTAAGGTCTACAGTATCTCCTGGTTGATTAATTAAGCTGGAGCTATTCAAATCTCAATCCCCTCCAAAGAGGTTACATGGCTACTTCTTTCTGATGGTTCCAGGGTGGACTCTTTCTATATATTTTTAATGCAGGGTTCTTACAGTGATAAGAATTGTTATTTGAAAACTAACATTGATGTATCAAGATGTGTATCCTTTAACTCAAAGAGTGATTAAAGACTCAGTGTAGCTCCCTTGGTAGGAGTGTGATGATTTTACTGCCAAGTTGAGGGTTCGATTCCTACTGAGGGCCAGAGTGACTGATATTATGTAAATGTAAAGACTCATTAACTGTTTAGGCCAGTGGTGGACGTATCCCAGAGATAGCACACCTGAATCAACTTGTCTACTAATTTTGAAGCCTTGGCTGCTTGATTCAGGTAAGCAGGATCAGGGTAAAAACAATATTGTTAGGTTGCTAGGGGTCTCCAGGAGAGGTTTGGGAAACACTGTGCCACTTTCAAATGATACGTCTTCAGAGTTGTTAAACTTACAAAATTATATATTCATTATTTTATTATTACCAGAATCAAATCAATGCAACTGTTTCTTATTCTAACAATGTGAATATGAAATGAAAACTTTTTTTAGATAACCAAGGACCTTGCATTTAGAAGACTTCACTTTACCAACTGCAGACAGTTTGTCCTCGAGGACATCTTTTGCAGTGTGCAGTGCTTACATTTTTAAGTACATTTTTGTTAGTAGTGAGCTGGGTTAAAACCCTGTTAGAACACTTTGTTGTGTATAGTACAACAATGGTGAAAACAGCACCATTTTCCACATCATTTTGATGCAGGCTAGCAGGTTAGAAATATATCTGGGACTACTGTTCTTACAGCCAGGCATGCCTCAAATTGTATTTAGCTTGAATTTACTGAATACCATACAACCATGAAAATCATTAGTTTTGTCCCAAGTATATACTAATTAGCTCTCTTCACATCTCTTCCCAAAGATCTGCAATCCTGTCAAAATAATGATTTGCGGTCTCCTCAGGTAGATTTGCACCATGTTAGTCACTGCATAAAAGGACATCAAGAGAAGAAAGAATAGGTAAGATGTTTTAGGCTCTGCCCAGACTGTAATTTTCATGTATTTTGCATTTTTACATTGATTTTGTGATTACATGTTATGATAATGTGGATATTTTATTTCCTTTCTTTAGAAATATCACTCTCTTGGGCATACAGGATGGAGTGAAGTTCCTGAAGGAGAACAGGGTGAAAGAATGGAGAACAGCTTTTGAGTGTTAGGCTCATAATGAAGTGTCCACCCTGTGATCTAAAGACATTCAGCCAACAGATACTATTAAATCACATACTGTTTCATGTTTTTTTTCATAGGTTGCATTAGTTTAATTTTTGGTCAATGGAACCAGTCTGATATACAGTAGTATATAATGTGGAATACTTTTTTAATCCAAGGAGTCCTCACTGTAATTTCTATGCTTTCCTGTTGCATTTTAAGAGGATTTTAGCCCTTAAGACTACACCTAAGGAATAACTGGCCTGATGACCACATCCAAAATCCACCAGGTTGTGTTGCTGGTCTAGTGTCAGCCTTGTCTGAAAAGGTTCTTTATAGATCACCCAAAAATATCTGTTCACCTGTGGCATCACTCTGAAGATCCTGTATTGGTTCCAACTTGAACCAGATAAGTGTGGAACCAGATCATCATAATTACTGAAGAACGTTAGAGACATGTTTGGAAATAGATAGTTGGAGGTCCGTAGACAATGTTCTCACCTTCATACTGTACAAGTGTGTACATGGTTTACAAAGAATTCCAGAGAGTGCTGTACAGCACCTCCTTAGGGCTGGTTGAGTAATTTTCACCACTCACGGGGAGAGATTTCCCACTCAGTTGTCTGCACTCAATGAAACGCTCACGCAAGTGGGAGGAGGAGTGCTTTTCATAAAGAAGAATAAACAGCAGACCTGCTAGGCTCAATCTTTCATCAAGCAGAATCCAAATAATTTCTTTCAGCAAGTCTCGGTGTGGATTCCATTCCTACGGTGTGCGTTCTGAACAGAAAGGTCCAATCTTTACTCTACTTGTGTTTGCCAAATTGGCTTAGCAACAGCCTGTCTCCTACCACACCCCCTGGAACCTATGACACATACAAATGAAACAAGAGGGGAAGTTAATGTTCGCTCATAGATGGCTCAACCCATGCATACTAACAGCCTCAGAGGACCTTGAGATAGCCTGACATAACTGCATTTCCTGAGTTACATTGTAATGCACAAATGCTGTTTCTGCTATCCATCCCTTCAGGCATTTGGATGCAATAGCTGTGCTCTCCGCCAGAATTGGTCCTACAAAACTGGGATATCTTACATGTTTAACCTGTTTCAAATTGAGTTTCCATAACGTCACTGTCAAGACACAACTCACATTTTGCACTCAACTTGCATTGATTCTTGTTTGCCATCTAGTTGCACTAAAGTTGCTCTTCGATTGCTTGTCTGATGAATAAACCACAACTTGATTATGTTTGTTGAGGAAGGGCCATGCTCTCGCACTCCCTTTGCCCTGAGGCATATGAAGGATTTAAATGGGGTTCATCATTCATTTCACAGTCTCTCACAAATACTTGGCCATGAATATTAATGGTGTAAGCAAATAGTTATATCTCTAAGCCAAATAAGGGTGAAGATGCTTTTGAAGTGGCTATATGAATAGGCGGGCTAGAGAGAAGTTCTGATGTATTGCCCAATCCCTAATTGAGTATAAAATAGGATTATTCCCACTAATTTCTAGGCGCATGCTTCATGGTCATGGAAATTAATGTAAGTGCAAAGCCAGTATTTAAAACCTCAAATGTTATTGATGGGGTTGATATATGTTTATATATAGTGCTCTATTCAATATGTCCAGTCGTATGCAAAGGTACAATTTCCATGATTTTCATTTATAAATAATTGGGTTTTTGGATCAGCAATTTCGTTATGATCTATCAAAAAACAACCCACAGACTTACAACATCATCTTGATGCAAATGGTGTCACCATCAATTTAGCACACTTTGCACAAGGAGAAGCTGTACGGGTGATGTGAGTGATGCGGAAGAAGTCTTTTCTGCACCCACGCCACAAACAGAGTCCCTTGAGGTATGCAAACGCACATTTGAACAAGCCAGCTTCATTTTTGAAGAAGGTACTGTGGACTGATGAAACAAAGATGAAGTTATCTTTCATAACAAGAAGCGTTATGCATGGCGGCAAAAGAACACAGCATTTCAGGACATAAAATGTCTACCAACAGTAAAATTTGGTGGAGGTTCCATCATGCTGTGGGGCTGTGTGGCCAGTGCCGGTACTAGGAATCTTGTTAAAGTTGAGGGTCACATGGATTCCATCAATATCAGCAGATACTTGAGAATAATGTAGAGAAATCAGTCACAAAGTTAAAGTTACGCTGGGGCTATATATTTCAACAAGATAACGACCCAAAAGCCTGCTCAACATCTACTCTGGCATTATGCAGAGGAAGAAGTACAATGTTCTGGAATGGCCATCCCAGTCCCCAGACCTGAATATCATTGAAAATCTTTGGGGTGATTTGAAGCGGGTTGTCCATGCTCAGCAACTATCAAACCTAACTGAAATGGAGATGTTTTGCAAGGAGGAATGGTCCAAAATACCTTCATCCAGAATTCAGACACTCACAACAGGCTATAGGAAGTGTCTAGAGGCTGTTATTTCTGCTAAAGGAGGCTCAACTAAATATTGATGTGATATTTCTGTTGGGGTGCCCAAATTTATGCATCATCCTAATTTTATTTTCTGGGCACTGAGTTATACAGCCGGCTACTCTGGATAAATCATCATTACACACCAGAGTAGTTGATTAGGTAATGATCCTCACTGGTTTGTAATTCGTAGTCAGGGTGTCTATATAGACTCAGTGTTCGAGAAGGTTGGCACACATTATTGTGAGGTCTACCTTTTGTGTTGTGTTGGTTTGATGAATGTGAGGAGCCTGTAATATCATTTGTTTTGTGGAGCTGACAAACATTGAAAGTAAGCTTTTCTGATTGTGCCTTCACCACTAAGTGTCGTACAGAAAGTATACTGTATTGTGAGCTAGGCATATGCTCTGTATATTTAGCAACAGCACCTTTGCGACGATAGAGCATAGCTCATGTTTGTCAGCAACCTCAATAATATGATGGACGTCCGCATGTTTGGTGTTCATTAAACAACTGAAACACTCCTCCCTGCTACTGGTCTCCATTTCTCCAACCACAACATTACCATCAAGATGTGACAGGATGCCCTAAATCACCCACCACCATCAATTTATATGTTCACACTTTTTCAAACAAAGAAATGACTCAACATCTTTTCATCATTGTTCATTTATGTGGTTAATTGGGCCCCTGACATCCCAAAATATGTCAAAGTTATTGAAATTAAAAACAACCAGCAAGTCCATAAGGGCTTAATTAGGTTGAAAAGTATTTCGTCAAGCTAATACCAATTTAATATACATCCATTACTTCCTTTGCAAGGACACCATTGTTTGCAGTCTTTAGGCACTCAGGAAGTGGAATGACTCAATCCTAACTTTGATTTAACAATTAGGTGTCAGGCTGCCTGAAAAATACAGTGGCTTGAGATTTGAAGATCTACCCTGGGTCTGTGGTAAAACCATTTAGAAGGATATTGTCCTTAAATTGATGTACAATGAGGTACAGACAAGACCCCCGGCAATGTAGTACCAAATGCTGATCAAGCATCTCTTTTATCACTTAGGAACAATTCCAAATTGAGTGCTTTTAACACTCCAATAGGGAGAGCACTATGGTCCCTGATAATTCTGTCTCTATGCTGTTCTAGTAATATCAGGGAACACTGAATATATAAATAGATAAATAGAGCATAGCAAAGAACAGATTTCTGTGTTTTGCCTCTTCACATCCCATCAGGCTTCTTTCTGACTTTTTTTATTCTACCAGCCTGTGGGGCTTATTCAATGAATAAAGTAACTGCACTTGGAGTTTTACAGGGAGTTAGAAACACTTCACATTCAAGTTGGCCCTAAGCCATGATGCTCCTTTAGTAATCTCACTACACAGTTAAAGCTTTACCCAGATACAACAAAAATTGCACAACTTAATTTGGTCCCACATTAAAAGTGAGTATAGTTACAACAATGTAGTAAAATATATGTAATTATTCCATTCTTAATTATTTCAATAATTCTATTGAGAACACGTTCTTATTTAACATCTGTTACATTGGCTTGAGTAGCATCGTCAAGAACATGTGTTCAAATAAGCCTGTTTGGAGTCAGAGCTGATTGAATGGACATGCAAGTACATGTGATCATGTTTGAATAGTAGTAGGACATTGGTGTTAACACCATTACTCATGTGAAACCTGTCATGGCATGTTCTACCAAGCTAAATCCAAAGACTTCTATATATATTATTTCAAGAATAGGTGAAATGTCATGTACCAGTAACCTCTGGTGTCATTTCAACTTCCCTTGGATTCATCTCAAAATAATGATATAAAAATGTACCTGTGCATAATTTTTTTAACAAAAAAAGACAACACAATTATTTTATATATTTGGCAAGCACTTTCATTATAAATGGCCAATGGTTAGAAATAATAATAAAAATGGCATCAATACAGTATGTGGTAATTTGCTCAAATGTGCATATGTAAGTATCAAAAGTGTATGCACATTTCCCAAGGTCCACAAGTACATCCTAACTCCAGTCTAAATGAGTTCCTGTACCCTTTGATGGTAGCTCATACGTATGCAAATTTGATTCAAACACATGCATATAACATGAGGAGTGCACAAGGGTTGAACGTGACTGAATTTGAATTCACAAACTGTATGCCATGTCATACTTGATTTCAATGCCAAACCTGTGTTGTAAATCATGTCTGCACTATCTAAACACTACCATGAACATAACCAGTACTGACCTGCAATGACATGTGTATTCGCACTTAATGCAAAAACTGAAGTTGCATTAACCTTTTGAAAATAAGTATTGCAACAACAACAACAAAAGTCCCCATATAAAAGCTACGAGTCACTAAGTGAGCAACAGCTTTGTAAATTTAGTGTGCTGATTTCTGTAATAGAACATAGGTGCATTGCATACTGTATATATCATTCCCAGACCAGAAAGGAGTTCCTTGATTCTAAACACTGTCGCTTACTGTCTTGCCACATCGGTTTACCGGGGAGTCATTATCATGCCACCTTGGCCGGTCTTCATCGAGAGCTGTCATCCACCTAACCTAAACAGATGTGATTTATGCTTGACCAAGAATGTTTGTCATATCAAATTGACAACAAATTAAAGGAAAATAGCATGCTGGCCATTAGAGAACATTTCATCAACGGCCACTCTTTAATTAAATTTCATCTGCAAATTTTCATAATGAGAAAAATTATGTTCTTAAGTCTTTTTAGACTTGAGATAAGAATTTGGTTTTGTATGTGGCAATATGTTGTTGTCTGGAAGGTAAAAAAAAGATAAACAACAATGAAAATATAATAGTAAGTTTACTGTTACTTTAAAGGAGGACAATAGAACATAAGAATCAAAGCCTTTTCATAGACCCTTAAGCTTTGAACATTACATATCCCATTAAATTCTCCTTTTGAAAGCTGAAAATCTTTAAAGGAAATGGGTAGTATGAGGGTTTTGCCATTGAGTTGATTATTGATGGGTCTGTGGCTAACGGCAAAGATCATTTGGCATTAGACAATCTTACTCCAAGAGGTTCAAATATTAAAAGACTTATGAGCTTCTTGGCTTGTCTTGAAGTTTCAAAGTCCAGAAAACAGTCATCTAAATGCTACTGTATAATATAAAGGCAAACATGAGCTCTCTTTAGAACAGGGCTCTAGTAGCACTTCAAGGAATAGGTTCACAACAGTAAGGATCCCAGCTCACATCCAATCAGATTTAACACCACAATGATGGCTGCTCTGAAACTGGCAAAATAACAATACTGACTTTTTAACTGCCATGTAAAAGGGCTCTAAATGGGTTTTCAAATGTGTATGTGAAGGTGACAACTAAAGATTGTGAAACAACCTATGCTTTCATAAAAGGCACATGACCACCAGAAACAAAACTTAAAACCTGAATGAATAATTAGAGTGTGGGAAAGTCTAATATATTATAATAGTTTAAAGAGAAATATAACTTTGGGTGCACTGCAAACAATATGAGCAATACAGCTGCTGTTTGAGAAACACCTAGACTACTTTTCTTGTCTTGATTACCTGCTGACTCTCTCACCTGGTGCTTGCTCTCGCTATCTGTTGCTTCTCCATCATGCTCTCTCAGCTGACCAGTGGCCACTTCCTCCCTCAAGTTGCACTAACAATCACAAGCAAACAAACCATTTTACTTCTTTAGAAAATAAACAATTTTAATTTACGAGGGATTCATGATTGGGATTAAACCAACTGTAATTATATTGTATATTCCTAAATATTGGTAATTTTTTTGTAAAACTGTTTAATATGTGGAATAATATATGCTTTCACCTGTAGCATCTATGGTTGTAAAGATAGCATTTCTATAATACATGTAAAATTGTCTCATGGCTGGAATGAAACTACCTTCCTTCAACATCCCTAAAATTTTTTATTGAGTTCAGCAAATAGTTTAGCTGGTTACCTGGGCTTAAATCTGTCTAGAACAGGAGTATTCAACTCTTTCCCTGTAACTAAAAGTGCCAGAGTCTGCTGGTTTTGTATTGTACTACCGTATCATTAATTGCAACCACTTGTTGTACCAGGACAAAATAAGTCCAAGATTAGAGGGTCACAATGTAAAAATGGAGTGGAACTGACTTTGAGAGCCAGTGTTGAATCAGGCTGGACTATAAGCTGGGAGACAGCAATGTAAGAGTGGGAAATCATTTTGGGGTGCACTACAATCAGTGTTGACAACGCAGAACTGTGTTTATGAACTAATCCATTTACTTGGCATTGTACTTTAGTGTCTTTAATGTATGTTCACTCTCTCAACTGGTTCCTCTTCTACCTCCCTTACTCATATGGCCTCTCCATCCTGTTCACCTTCCTCTTCTCTCTCTTTGTACTGACAAACATACACATACAAACAATTGTACAGTGCCTTGCGAAAGTATTCGCCCCCCTTGAACTTTTCGACCTTTTGCTACATTTCAGGCTTCGAACATAAAGATAAAAAACTGTAATTTTTTGTGAAGAATCAACAACAAGTGGGACACAATCATGAAGTGGAACGAAATTTATTGGATATTTCAAACTTTTTAAACAAATAAAAAACGGACAAATTGGGCGAGCAAAATTATTCAGCACCTTTACTTTCAGTGCAGCAAACTCTCTCCAGAAGTTCAGTGAGGATCTCTGAATGATCCAATGTTGACCTAAATGACTAATGATGATAAATCGAATCCACCTGTGTGTAATCAAGTCTCCCTATAAATGCACCTGCTCTGTGATAGTCTCAGAGGTCTGTTGAAAGCACAGAGAGCATCATGAAGAACAAGGAACACACCAGGGAGGTCCGAGTTACTGTTGTGGATATGTTCAAAGCCGGATTTAGATACAGAATGATTTCCCAAGCTTTAAACATCCCAAAGAGCACTGTGCAAGCAATAATATTGAAATGGAAGGAGTATCAGACCATTGCAAATCTACCAAGACCCGGCCGTCCATCTAAACTTTCAGCTCATACAAGGAGAAGACTGATCAGAGATGCAGCCAAGAGGCCCATGATCACTCTGGATGAACAGCAGAGATCTACAGCTGAGGTGGGCAAGTCTATCCATAGGACAACAATCAGTCGTATACTGCACAAATCTGGCCTTTATGGAAGAGTGGGAAGAAGAAAGCCATTTCTGAAAGATATCCATAAAAAGTGTCAAAATATCAAGTTTGCCACAAGCCACCTGGGAGACACACCAAACATGTGGAAGAAGGTGCTCTGGTCAGATGAAACCAAAATCGAACTTTTTGGCAACAATGCAAAACGTTATGTTTGGCGTAAAAGCAACACAGCTCATCACCCTGAACAAACCATTCCCACTGTCAAACATGGTGTTGGCATCATCATGGTTTAGGCCTGCTTTTCTTCAGCAGGGACAGGGAAGATGGCTAAAATTGATGGGAAGATGGATGGAGCCAAATACAGGACCATTCTGGAAGAATGGTGGAGTCTGGGACAGAGATTTGTCTTCCAACAAGACAATGATACAAAACATAAAGCAAAATCTGCAATGGAATGGTTCATAAATAAATATATCCAGGTGTTAGCATGGCCATGTCAAAGTCCAGACCTGAATCCAATCAAGAATCTGTGTATAGAACTATAAACTGCTGTTCACAAATGCTCTCCATCCAACCTCACTGAGCTCAAGCTGTTTTGCAAGGAGGAATGGGCAAAAATGTCAGTCTCTCGATGTGCAACACTGATAGAGACATACCCCAAGCAACTTACAGCTGTAATTGCAGCAGAAGGTGGCGCTACAAAGTATTAACTTAAGTATTAGCTGAATAATTTTGCACGCCCAATTTGTCAGTTTTTATTTGTTGAAAACGTTTGAAATATCCAATAAATTTCTTTCCACTCCATGATTGTGTCCCACTTGTTGTTGATTCTTCACAAAAAATGACAGTTTCATATCTTTATGTTTGAAGCCTGAAATGTGGCAAAAGGTCGAAAAGTTCAAGGGAGGCGAATACTTTCGCAAGGCACTGTACATAACAAGTATAACTCTACAAGTCAACGCATTTAGGCATGGAGGCATGATCAAGACGATCTACTGAAGTTCAAACCAAGCATCAGAATGGGGAAGGTATTTTAAGTGACTTTGAACGTGGCATGGTTGTTGGTGCCAGACGGGCTGGTTTGAGTATTTCAGAGGGTGCTGATCTACTGGGATTTTCCTGCTAGACCATCTTTAGGGTTTATAGAGAATGGTATGAAAAAGAGAAAATATCCTTTGAGCAGCAGTTCTCTGGGCATAAAATGCCTTGTTCAATGGCAGAGGTCAGAAGAGAATGACCAGACTGGTTGGAGCTGATAGAAGTGCAACAGCCACTCAAATTCGGTAACCAACATTTACAACCATGGTAAGCAGAAGAGCATCTCTGAATGCATATCATGTCAAATCAATATTGAATTGAATCAACAGTTTAGACCAGGGGTGCCCACACTTTTTTGATTGATGATCTACTTTTAAAATTTTCAACTCAATGAGATCAACCAACTTAAAAAAAACAGTTTATGTAAAAAAATACACTTCAAATGCTTGTATGTCTATGTGGAATTCTTCATCTAATTAAGGAGAAAAATTTTAATTAATGTTGACTGTTGATATTAAATTTTAACACTGAACTCAAAACATCTACAGCACAACATATTACATCACAAAAATAGCCAGGGACATGATCATGTTCACCCTTATTCTGATGATTTGCACTGAATGGAATCAGACAGTTTTGCATAGTCTGGGCAGTAGCTGCTGATAGCTAGTCTCAAACAGGCCTCCAAATTGTCATTAGTCATGGTGGACCGGTGTTTTGATTTAATAATCTTCATGTGAGAAAAGGCTGATTCACATAAATAAGTTG
>JACXGM010000084.1:0-40145 GCA_016801145.1 Umbra pygmaea
CCACAAGTTAATCACCCACGACGGTGTCACGGCGACGTTCAGACGATCGTTGATTGATAGTTGATTGATAGTTGATCACTCATGGCGGTGTCACGGCGACATAAAGGTAAAGAGATTCGTTCACGGCGACGTTAAATGAGAGCAAGTAGACGGTAGGTCACTTAGCTAGATCTATATGGCATAATCCACCCCTCATAGATCTACACCAGGCGTTGTAAACTGATTTGGCCGCTACAATGAACGAGTTAGACTTGGCTTTTTGTCTAAAAGAGGAACAGAAGACGGCGCTCGAATTGTTACTTTTTAGAAGGACGTTTTTGCTGTTTTGCAGACTGGACTTTTTATTGACTTGCAAATTACCCTAATGTGAATGTTCTAATGTCCCCCCTTATTTTGCTCTTAGATGTGTGCGTGCAAGTAAGCAATGATTTTGTCAAAACTTCAATGACTCCCCATAAAAAAATCGGTTTTAACTATGTATGCTTACTTAAGATTAGAATGGTTCACAATTGATTCGCTGAGTATGCATTTACTGTATTTACTGTAATTTAATGACTATGTTTCTTTTTATTAACGACTGCCGGATGGGCGTCTGATCTGTTTTCTAGATGTTATTAAAATATCAGCACTGTTCGCCACCCCGCAACACACATCACAGCATCTAACTCACTGCATAATTCACACACCCGCGCCTTGCTCCCCACAACCCATTCCCCTGGCCTTTCTGGTAACCATCATTTTTATCCGGCTACAAGCCAACCCAAATCGGCTTCACAATGATTTGCTCCACGAATCATTGCAATGTCAATCAACTACCGCGCTGCCTCATTGACAATATAAATGTCCCTAGTGATCTAGGCAGCATCAATGACAAGAATTCAATACAGCAATTCAGCTAAAGATGCTCTATTACTTTTGGGACACAATCTTTAACTACTATACTATTCTAGCTATAACGCAGTTGATCTGCCGACCATGCAATAGTGCTAATCGCGCTGCCTCGTCGACTCCTCCTCCCCCTCGCCTACTACGGGAACTTTAGCCAAAACAGTATCAATATACTTCCAACTTTGTTATCTACTATTTACATGCTACTTGTTTATATACATTCAATATCATAACACAATTAGGTTCATGTGCAATAATCCACTCAGTTTTCTCCATGGCCTACCCGTTTTGTCCGCTGCTTTTTCACATTCATATTTTTATTTCTTTTAAGACAGCGTGTTACTGTAGGATTTTACTTTCTGTAGGTTATGTACAACAATGTTATTTTTTTGTCGGAAAACTCACCCGTTGTTGCTGTCGGCAAGGTGCAGATCGCAGTTCCATAGACAATTTTCATATGCTATGGGGAGTCAACACAATTGGTTATTGTGCAATCCCCCGACTAAAACACTTGATAGAACTTTACTAAAGATTATGACCTTTCTGACAACTCTGTTGAAGACGTGGAAAATACCAGCTTACATGGTTTGTGAGCATGCATGCAGTAGACAGGGAGAAAATACAGAAATACTGGGAAAGCTGGAGTTTTCCTCGTCTTTCATTTGTCAAAGCCAGATTCCCTGACCCTAACAAAATCCATTGGTCTGGGACGTCAGTCACTAGGAAGTAAAATCCTTCATCCAAAGTGATTTTAAAATGTCATTGCTTATTATAGGTGGTTGATTATCTGTTTTGTTTCTCCTTTCTTTTTAGTTAAACACCAAGGACCCAAGAAGGATATTGTTTTCCTAATTGATGGCTCAGATGGTGTAGGAGGTGAATTTCCAATCATCCAGCAGTTTATTCGCAAGATTGTGACTGAACTGAATGTGGGCGAGAATACAATCAGGATCGGGGTGGTACAGTATGGTGATTCCCCCAATGCAGATATCTACCTGAACTCCCACGGAACAAAGGAGGAGATTCTTGAAGCTGTCGATGGACTGAGGAAATTAGGCGGGAGAGATCGTAACCTGGGTCAGGCACTGGACTTTGTAAGTAGAGATGTACTGAATACTGGACGTGGTAGCAGAAAGGAGGAGGGCGTTCCACAGTTCCTGATTGTCGTCTCCGGCGGGACGTCAACCGACAATATCAATCGACCTGCAACATCACTGAAGCAGTCACGTGTTTTGCCCATCAGCATTGGGACCAGAGATGTTAACACTAAGGAGCTTCAGGTTGTCTCATACAACAACAACTTTGCCTACACTGTGGATGACTTCCCTAGCATGTATAGAGTGCAGGATACATTAATCTCCACACTGACAGAGTTGTCCGATGCGGATATAGCCCAGCTGCGTCCTGACTTTCCTGTGGAGGGTAATGTACTCTTTAACTCATGTTTTATAGAATGAAAGTATATGAATTTCATGAAGGTTTCAAGAATGGAACATCAACAGTGGTGTAATTATTTTACACTGTGAATTACAGCCTAAAGTCTTGTGAATTACATTTCCAGGGAACCCAGTAACATGAAATATGAACATATGACAATGGCTGTCACTGCGCATCCCTTACACTAAGAGCAGTTCTAATCAATTTGAAATAGTGTGAATGTTTGCTAGGGCATTGTGGCTGGGGATGGTGAATGGATGGTTACATTTGTGACATTCACTCGTGAGTTTGAATCAAGATGGATTATAGCAGTAAAGCGCTAAGGTGAAAGGTGAAAAACTAGATATATGCTGGTGTACATTATATGGATTATAATAGTAACTCGTTAAGGTGAAATGGAAAAAAATTATAACGTAATTCATGTTTTCAAAATAGTTCCCTAAGAACATAATTCCAGAGAATTCCTGAGGTGTATGGTTGCCAAATTGGTAGGCTAATATCAATCAATTTATCTTTCAACCATATACTTGTTACCAGTCTTTGACTTGAGGAAAGAATTACAAAAAAGTAAAAGATATGTAAGAACAAGGTATGCTCTCACTACTGCAGTCAGCCTTCTGGTCTAAAGATTAAATCTCAATGCCATAACACTGTGAAGGGACAGTATTTTGGAAGGCACATTAAATGTGTGTAACTAAATATCGCATGGCAATTATCCTGAGAGAAGGGTTTGTAACCATATTGAACTGGACACATTTTCAATTTGGCCGAGATGTTATCATTGTATAAATTGTTTTGTAAAATCTCAGTTTACTTTATCTACTTATAGTGCTGTGTACTCAAGAAAATGAAAAAAATGTGTATACTTAGGCCAGAAAAACTTGCATTACTCTTTTTTGGATCCACCATCTCACTTTTCTTCTCACTCCCCAAAAAAAACATTTATTGCAGCAACTTGTTTCATAATGCACTGTCCACTCTCTGTTGAGGATTTCACAAGCTGATGCGCAAGAGACAAAATTGCATTTTCAGGTGCCCAAATCATGCTTGAGCCTCTAATTGGACAGTGAAACACACATGCTCATAACTGCAGGTGACATGCCAATGTTTAATTTCTCTCCCATGCTGTCGTGGCTGAAGCCAATGCAAAATCCAACTATTGTTGCGATTAATGTGTCCAGGTTCAACATGGGATGTCCTTCATTATATACAAAGCATCAGTAGATATGTGGCATTTTTCAGAAAGCAGGGTTAACACACCGAATTGAAACCACAACTCTGGGTTGACTGAGCTGTCAAACACAGAGTTGACTGTTTCAGAACGTGTGGTAACAATTAGTTCAGTCAACCCTGAGTCGAAGCAACCCTGAGTTAAGCGTGAGCACGTGTATATGAAAAGCCCTCATCAATGGAACACAGATCACACCGTTCATCATGGCAACAGGAGAAAAAGTCTTGAACGCCTATTTTTCCACAGTGGGTTTAGAAATAATAATGACTGCTTAGGCCAAATCTAACCCGACAATTAAGATGAAAAGCAAATCAATAACAGCAGCAAAAGATTGTCGTTTTATGACACTGGGGACGTGAAAGGGTCAATTATAAATTATTATAGCATATTGTATCTCTGACTGCTCGCCCATCTCGTGTGTCAGCGGGGTGGTCCAGACTATTATCTAGATCACTGACTTCTTGGTGCTTTGATAGGAATATGAGTGACATCTTTGCAGCCAATCACACCCGAAACCCTGAACTATATGAAAGTATCTACTTGGTGCTCCAAGTCTTAAACGTAATACCAAATAAATTATTGCTTTGATTGCTATATGCATTTCTCTGGAATTCTAATGTGAACTCTGAGTTTTCACTAAACCCACTTTCTGAACTACAGTTTTGGTTTGAATGATTAGGCATTTAGATAAAACCTTGACAGTATACATGGGTGTTTGAAGGTTTGTGAACCCTTTAGAATGTTCTATATTTCTGCATAAATAGGACCTAAAACCTAATCAGAAGTCCTAAAAGCAGATAAAAAGATCAAAATTAAACAAATGAACAAAAATATTATACTTGATAATTTATTAATTGAGGAAAATTATACATTTTAACATATTTGTTAGTGGCAAAAGTATGTGAACATTTGCTTTTGGTACCTGGTGTGACCCCCTTGCGCAGCAATAACTGCAACTAAATGTTTCTGGTAACTGTTGATCAGTCCTGCACATTGGCTTGGAGGAATCGTTGCCCATTCCTCTGTATAGAACAGATGCAACACTGAAATGTTGGTGGTTTTCCTCACATGAACTGCTCGTGTCAGGTCCTTCCCCAAAACTATTCTTTGGGAAAATGACTTGCCTGCATGACCAATCTTCTCTTGAGATTCAGTTCACGGACAGATGTCCTGACATTTTCCTTTAGAATTCTATGGTATAATTCATAATTTGTTGTTCCATCAATTACGGCAAGCCATCCTTGCCCAGATGCACCAAACCAGGCCCAAACCATAAAACAACCACCACCATATTTCACATATGGAATAAGGTTTTTATGCTGTAATGAAATGTTTTCTTTCGCCAAACATAACGCATCTCATTTAAACCAAAAAGTGATCTCTTGGTCTCTTTCGTCCACAAAACCTTTTTCCAATAGCCTTTTGGCTTGTCAAGGTAATATTGAGCAAACTGCAGACGGACAGCAGTGTTCTTTTTGGAGAGGAGTGGCTTTGTCCTTGCAACCCTGTCATGCACACCATTGTTGTTCAGTTCTGATGGTGGACTCATGAACATTGACATTAGCCAATGTGAGAGAGGCCTTTAGTTATGAAATCCCAGGACCGCCAAAATGTAGTAAAAGAAAATGAGGATAATTAAATGTTCATCATTTCCTTTGCCTACTATAAGCCAATTAAGTAAATTTAAAAAATACATTGTTTTACTTTTTCAATCATCAAATAACAAAGTAAATTTAAAAAAAGACTTCATTTTACTTTTCCATTTATCATTTAACAGTTGAATAGATTATCTATTTCCTATTTTACATTTCCCATTTTCCCATTTAACAATTTACCCATTTTACCATTTACCCTTTTTACCAATTTCCCAATTTCCCGTTTTCCTTGCCTCATATTGTAATTAGAAGGGAGTGTCTAAACTGCATTGCGCAGTATCTAATACACCATTGGCTAATGATTGTGCGCAACAAGCACTTGATTACTACTGTCTGTTGGGACTAATGCTACCGTAGTTAGCCACTAGATGTCAGTAAGATTAATTATAGTCATAATGGGGTCTTAACAGTGAAATTACAACATACATACGCGTTTTAGCAGAGGAAATATTTTTTTGCATGCTACCAATACGCCAAAGTGGCATGTAAATATGTACACCAAAATCATATCTATGCGTTCACCTAAACTTTACCCTAACCTTAACCATACTGGAGTCTTACCTAACCATAGCCATTATCTGTAAGGTTAGGCAACATTAACTGTTCCCAGTAGAAACCTATGGCATGCAAAATATTAATTTGGCGCATAAATAACACGAAAATGTAAATTGTATTGTTGTTATTAATACGCAAATGGGTGAGCGCGCTGAGCCCTAAATGCTACAACCCACCTTCGCAAGATATAAACTTTTTTCGCTTCATAGTTATAATGAAATAACGGCCGTTAATATTCACGGCCCATTTGGGAAATTTCCCGACAGCCAGTCCGACACTGATACACTGATAATGTTGTTAAAATGACATCTGTCAGTGGGTGGGATACATTAGGCAGCAGGTGAACATTGTTTTTTTCAAAGTTGATGTATTAAACTTGGGCAAGTGTACTGATTTGAGTGAATTTGGGCCAAATTGTGATGACTAGACATCTGGGTCAGAGCATCTACAAAAATGCAGCTTTTTGGGGTGTTCTTGGTTTGTGGTTGTCAGAAACCTATCAAAAGAATTTCGAAAATAACTGTAGTTTACTTTTGTGTAACTTGGAATAACTATACCAATAGCCTACATTGCAAAAAATAGAGCAAATTGCAGCATTTATTCCTGTAACATGAAGTACATTCTATACAGTACAGATGTGCCATTCTAGTTTTGTGAAAATGTAGCACCGGCAATGAACTTCCAAGGAGCCAAGAAGACTATGGTGTCACAGAACGTAATGTTAGAAAATGGCGAGCCCATAAAGACATTCTTATAATCAGTGGCGGGCCGTGCATTTTCCACCTAGGCCTTCACATTCTTCCCGAAATTAAAATGCATTAAAATAACCTCACAATGACATTCTAGGGCTATAGGTTATTGTCATTCGGCATATAATGCACCCCATATTCATAGTGAAGATAAGTTTATTCCACTCATAAAGGTTCCACACATAAAGGTTATTTAACACGAGGCTCAACACCTATGAGACTTACAATACACTAATTGACCCGACACGACTGAAACCATAAGAATGTAACACTATGCACTATGACTGGTTGTCGCATTACACATACTGTACCCATCGGATAGCCAAAATCAATGTCCTAACCAATTAAACAAGAATAACTCACCCAGTCACAACACTACAAACATGCAAAAATGCCAGAAGGAACAATCAGGATTCAACAGACTTCCCCAGAGATTGCAGACAAGCTGCGGATTAAACGCACATACAGGTTTACCACGCACACTCAAAGGCACAGCTAACTAAGACCACTGAATCTAAACCATAGACCTTATACATACGATCTGAACATGCTTCACACCAGTAGTGATCTAAATCAAGCAAGCAGTAATAATTTACAAGTATTAACAGGCCTGGCGCCAGGATGAAGTGTGTCTGTTTATCTCCCCCTGCTTGAATACAAATATGCACTAAGCCCCGTTAAGAACCTTTAAGGCTAGGGATGGGCCGATACCACTTTTTATGGAATGAGTACAAGTACAGAGTATTTCATTTTGGGTACTTGCTGATACGAGTACCGATAGGAGTACTTTTTAGAACTCTGCCAAATGTCACATTTATCAAGCTAATATCAGCTATTTCTTAGATGTTGATCAGCCAATTCAAATATAGAACAGTAAATATTCCTACATATCCAGAAGAACATAATATACATTGCAGGTCAAGAATGTGTACTATTTATTAGATGTCAATGGTTTACTTCTCCTTCCCTAATTAAGTGAGAGAAACACGTTTGTAAACACGAACGCAATAGACGTTTGTGTTCGAATTTGCCCTAACTCAGCATTATAGAAGTTTTGTGTAAGATGAGAATTTCTGTTTGAAGTGACTTTCTCCAACACAGGGAAAATTACCTAATCATATTATTCTGTTAAGGTACTTTATTGTTTTATTATAATCGGTACACAATTAGCTGTACTATCAATTTAATCTATTGAACAAAATCTAAATAGGCTACATCGTATTTACTTTAAGTTATATTTCTTAACGTTAGTATGTCAGAACTCAGAAATACCACTATTTTGTTTACCCAGAAGTTTAGCAAACTACAGCCATTTGTCTTTCCTCCTGAATGTGGCTTTAAGAGGCTAGGTCCGGGGCGTTCCTCATGCCGTTTTTTACAGTTACAGTATGCACTAAATTGCATCATTCATTACTTCCTGTACTTAAGGTATCGGTATCGGCCTATCCCTAGTTAAGGCCCTGCTAGTAAAAATATATAAAAATCCATCAAACTCACCAAAGCTGCTCATTATTTGAAAACGAAGTCCGTCCTCCTTTCTCTTTTAAAAAGACTTCTATGACGTGGTTGTACAGCACATCTTTGCGTTAAGTTCCAATAAAAGATATTGCCCAGTGCTAAGAGTCGATCCTGCCCAGTCTTATATTCCTTATATTCGCCACCAAAGCTACTTCTTCACCTCCATCTGCCATTCTGCTAAAAGTAAAAAATCTAACAATCTAAAAATTTAAAGTTTAAAGAAATCGGAGACGTCTAAGCTGGGAGAGCTAAGCTAGTTCTTGTTCGGATGGCGAACTTTTTTTTGCTGAACTTATTTGAACTGCCCTTCCTATCAGCAACAGAAACGATGCTGACGTAAGGCTAGGCCTGCAGAAACGCTTTACTTGGTCAAAGAACACACCCAAAATGGTAAAGTCGAAATCTGATTGGTTAAAAATATGACAATCAACAACATGGTCCTGATGGGCTTCAACAGCAGATGGTATTCACTCTGAATTCTGAATACCCCAATCTACCCGGAGACAACACAGATGAAAAAATCTTATTGGATGAAAGCTTTCATTTATATGAGCTGCGCTAAAAGCAAGGCAACTGAAAAGAACATACTGTAGCAATGAAATCACCATATAGACTAATTTAAATGAACTATGTCAAATATATATAGTGTTAATGAAAAAAATATAAAGAAGCACAAAAATAAATGTCTGTTTCTGATTATCTTTGGGCCGGCAGAGAAGGCCTTGCAGGCCCTGACGGCCCAACACTGTATGTATCACTCAGTTGTTATGCATATGCAATGATTCTGTGTGATCTGGGCGTGTATGTCCGTCAGCTCCTCTCTAAACACAAGATGGTCCCAGACTTCCACATGTCGAACCAACACAGAACAGGAATACATTCACATAGCACATGCTGCCTTCTCGGGCACACCATATTAAATAGCTTGACTTATATATCTTAACTACACTCGTATGTAATGGTGATACCCAGATTAGCCGGCTATATTGAGTGCTCATAAGGTGACTCACCAAACCATAAATACACAAAGTATGAAACTGTAAGCTACACTAAAAAACAAGTACATACATTCTGCCACGACACAGAAAAGTCTGCATGTGTCATGACACACAGTCAATAATAACATTTCCATAAAGTAAATGCCTAAAATGCCCTAATGGCACTTGTTCCTCCAACTTAAAAGTACATTGTAACTCATTCCAAATGTGAAGGGCAAAGGAAATTAATTGTGCAAACACATGTTAGAGGACATTTTAGGTATCTGTATCAACATAATTATGCAAATAAATGAAATAAAAATATAAATGTATATCTACTTGAGCTATACAGAGTTGTTTTGAAATGAACTAAAGTGTTGTTTTGAATAATTACGCACATTTCTATAAAGAATATTGAGCACACCCATAATTAGGAATTAAATTGGCAAACTTCAGATTCAGTCTAAATGTTGCAGTCCACAATTTCAGCCACTGGTTGTAATATGTCGCTTCTGAGCAGGTCCCCAAAACATTTGTAATGTGTTTTGTATTTCTACTCCGGTTTAGGCCTAGTTTTGGACTAAAATAGCAAGAGCAATGGAGGATTCCATTCATCTTCACTATTATTTATTCCAGGACTAGGCTTAATTTGTGTCCGTGAAACCGGCCCTATATCATCAAATTCTCCCAACTTACACTTGGAATTTCAAGGCTTACAAGCAAATGAAAGTGATTCTATTTAGATATTATGTACATATACATGGTATATTACACATTCAGGCCAACATGGGAGGTTTAAAACAAATTTGGCTTTGACGTTGTATGTGAGTATCCTAATGGGCAGGCTTTGACTGACAGGTGAAGTTCAACTTGGCATGTAAAAAAAAATATTTTTGTCTTCTCAGGACCACCACTCCCTAAGGGGGAGAAAAGGGATGTAGTTTTTCTCATTGATGGCACAACAGCTATACGCAACGAGTTTCCTGCCATCCGTGAAATGATTGTGAGGGTCGTGGAAAAGCTGGACGTAGGTCTAGACCGGGACAGAATCTCAGTGGTGCAGTACAGCGATGATGCCTCAGTAGAGTTCCTTCTGAACGAGCACTCCACCAAAGAAGAGGTTCGCCAGGCCGCAAGGAAGCTTCGAAGCAAGGGTGGGAACAGTCTAAATACTGGTCTTGCCCTTGAGTGGGTCTCCAAGAACATTTACCAGAGATCAGCAGGTAGCCGCATAGAGGAGGGCGTGCCTCAGTTTCTCATTCTAGTCACTGGGGGTAAGTCCAATGATGATGTCTCTGGACCGGCCAACCAGCTAAAGACCAACATGGTTGCTCCACTAGCCATTGGGTCAAAGAATGCTGACCCCAATGAACTTAGGCAGATCTCCCTAAAACCAGAACTCACCTACTCCATTACCAACTTCGGGCAGCTTCCAACAATGGAACACCAGCTAATTAATTCAGTCAAAACCATTACCCTCGCTGATATCATCAAATCTGCTCAACGAATTATTATTGGTAAGCTATTTTATTTAACAAAATGCTGTTTTTTATGTATATAAAGTACTCTAAATAAATAATGCAGTTTCTAAATTAATTACCCATGAAATATTTATGCTAAGATATGAGGCCAAGTTCTTTTATGTCACATGATCTCAACTGTTACAATCACCATGTTGATTTTATTTGTCCTACTTGTCAGACCATGACATTGGCAAAAAGGACATCATCTTTCTCATTGATGGCTCGGACAACACGGGCCCCAGTGGCATCGGCCACATCCGTGACTTCATCATAAACATTGTTCAGCAGCTGAATGTGCAATCTGATCAGGTTCGGGTTGCTGTTGTCCAATACTCTGACAAGGTCAAGACTGAGTTCTCGCTTAACTCCTACAACAACAAAGCTGCCGTGCTCTCTGCCATTAGAAGATTACGACAGCAGGGTGGTAGGTCGTCCGATCTCGCTCAGGCCATTGATTATGTGATCAGTAAGGAAATAAAACCCTCAGCGGGTGCCCGACTTGATGAGGCCTCCCAGCATCTAGTGGTCCTCACGGGAGGAAGGTCCCCCACTGATGTGTCAGCATACGGCCCACAGCTGAGAGACAAGCGGGTGAACTGCATCGGCATCGGAGCTGGTGGAGCAGACTCCAGGCAGCTCAGCCAGATTGCCACCAGCTCTTCTGATGTTATCAGCATACAGAATTTTCCTGCATTGTCTGGAATTCGGGAAAGGTTTATTGCCAGGCTCAGTGGGACAATACCAGTGCCACCTACATATGGTCCTGACCAAAGTAAGTCCCTGCATTTTTGCCACATTGTCTGTGACAGCTAAAAAGAAAATATTACTAAATTAATCTTGTAGCTCAAATTCAATATGGCACCTCCTTTTCTCTCTGTTCATTTGTCTTTTTTATTTTTCTCACTCTTTCTGTCAGCATCAGGCCCTCCTCCACCCAAGACTGCTGATATAGTGTTCTTGATAGATGGCTCCATTAACGTGGGTAAGGAAAACTTCAAGGAAGTAATGGGCTTTATCCAAAACCTTGTCGACTCCTTCTTCACCGATGGTGACAAGCTGCGATTTGGGATGGCACAATACAATACGGATGCCACCGACGTCTTCTACCTCAACACTTACAAGGACAAGGAAAGCATTATCAACGCCATGGATAGCGTTGAATACAAAGGTGGCCGCAAGATCAACACGGGTGCTGCAATCCGCCATGTGCAGGAGAACCAATTTGTCAAAGAAAAAGGAAGCAGGAAGGATACAGGCGTCCCCCAGATCCTAATTACTATTACTGCCGGAAAGTCAGCTGACGACGGCAAGGCCGCTGCTCTGGGGCTGAAGGCGACTGGCGTGCGCATCTACGCTGTTGGTATAGGTGACATAGAAGACGAGTTGAAGAACCTTGCAAGCGAGACCATCACAACGGCAAGGGCCAGCACGTTTGGGGAGCTCTCTGAGCTTACTGAGCGGATCCTGACGCCATTGGACGATGATGTGAAGGGAGTTATGCTGTGTCCTGGCGTGAGCATGGAGCCAACAAAAGGTGAAAACACGCAGATATGTTACTTAAAGTGTTAGGAGAACTTGATACAACATACATTCTCCTCAGGCCTTTTTGCTTACATCCTTCAACAATAGAACATGAAATCAAACATTTCCTCATTTAAATTACTCTAATTCAATAAGGGAACACTGATTGTGAATATTTACATCACATGGAAGCTCCACAATACAATACAAACTCTGTAAATTACTGCCCTCTCACTGACTTTCTCTCTTTACACCTTTTTACAGCCTGCAGTCTTGAGGTGTTGGTGGGCTTTGATGTGTCCTCACAGAACATCTTCCAGGCACAGACGATCCTGGAGTCCAAGATGGGTGCCATCCTTCAGAGGATCACCAAGATGACAGGCATCAGTTGCACATCAGGCCAGATCCCCTCAATTCAAGTGGGAATCCTTGCCATGGATGCTGCCTCAGAGCCTGTCAACCTGGATTTCACAGACAATGCTGATACATTGTTCAAGGCCTTCCAGGCACTGCGTACACGTGGCCCCTACCTACTCAATTCCAAGACCATTGCCGCATATGCATCCAGGTTCAAAAGCCGAGCTGCAGACGCAGTCAAGGTGTATATACTTCAAAAAAATGTTACCTCAATGTAGTTGTTATATTTAATGGGAAGTGTGTAAGAAGTTAAGAAGGATGTCTGTCATTAATTTGTTTTATGATATACTTTGTCTGTTTACAATCCCCCCCAACAGGTTGTAATCCATCTGACTGATGGTCTGGATGGCCAGTTTAATGAAATGAAGAAACGGGTTGACGAACTGAAGGCCTCAGGTGAGAAGGATTATTTTGGCTGGATACTAAGCTGTTAAAATGACATTAATTATAACACATGCTGGACAATGGGAATGAAATGGGACTCTTGTGTTGTTGTTCTATGCTAGGTGTGAACAGCTTCATCCTTGTTGGTCTGGAGCGGGTGCCTAAGTTTGAGGATGCCATGCTCTTGGAATTTGGCCGTGGCTTCAGATATACAAGACCGCTCCAAGTTAATGTAATGGATTTGGACTATGAGATTCTGGAGGAACTGGTGAGTGGTGTTAGTTAATCATGTTCTAGTGCTTTTCTGTTCCTGAACCAAAAAGGTCAAATCAGAATTGTACAAGTTCTAAAATAAACAAAACAAAGGAAGCCCAAGAACTTGCCTTGACACTACGAAAACAATCCCAATCATTTCGCAGACATGCAGTTTTGAATTGAATGGCTAATCAACATATGTATACAGGCATGTTTTTGCTCTGACGTTAATTCCAACTTCCGTGTATTTACAGGACAACATCGCAGAGAGAGAGTGCTGTGCAGTGCCATGCAAATGCACAGGCACAAGAGGCGATCGAGGAGGAGTCGGGCTTGGTGGACCCAAGGTACATTATTTTGCAGATTATTACAGAAAATTAAGTTTAAAAAAGCAACGAGGCACAAGGTCATTTGGTATAGGGCCAATACACCATGACTAAGACCCGTCCTTACACCCACGCATCACTGAGGGCTTGGACATAGAGCTTAGCTGTGGTGTGTTAAGTCTCGCAAGCCAGGCGGCTACTTCCGCAATCTTTGAATGGCTACAGTATAGATGTCTGGGCAACTTCGCTTGACATTTTGAACAAAGGGGAGGGACTGGAAATTAAACAATGAAATGGAAGGGACATCATTGTCTTTTCATTACTGCTTCATAAAAAGTGTGAGCGCAATTCGTGCCAAAGTTTCCGCCCGTCCTGCCCAAACTGGTGATTGGTTTAAAAAGTTGTTAGTCTGAAGAGAATACTCTTTTTCTCTACTTCCAAATGTGCAACAATAACTAGCGTTCTAACCAGACCGTGTGTTGTTACCCAAGGTCTGGCCACAAGAGACTATGGTATGTTGGCAATATACCATAACACAAGATACCTTATGGCTATTATAAAACAATTACTACTTCAGTAGAAATTAATGTGATGTCATGACATGTGGGATTCAAATCCTATTTTATATTTTATAGAATATAATTGTTTATTTAATGTGTGAAAAAGCCTGCAATCACTATTACTGTAGCATGTGTTAGTTGTACAATGTAAGTTTTACAATTGATACAAGGGTCTGTGGTTCACGTCTTGCAGGGCAGTGCAGGTGGACCTGGAGGAGCAGGACATCCCGGAGATGAGGGTGGACCTGTAAGTCAGATTTGTTTTGTCTGAAAACAATGCTGATCTCTGTAACAACCAGCAAACAGCATTTGTCTTATTATTACGCTGTACACTGTTTTGTAACATCTGTTCATTTCCTATTCCTGACAGGGAGAAAGAGGTCCTCCTGGTGTCAACGGAACTCAAGGTTTCCAGGGCTGTCCTGGACAGAGAGGCATCAAGGTCAACCCACTGGCTGTTTTCACTGCAATTAGATCCAGCGGTTTGTTGTGGTACTATTTTACATCGCATATTTATTCATTAATCTTAATTGCTTTGTTCCTATCAGGGTGGTCGTGGGTACTCTGGAGAAAAGGTGAGTTAAAAAAAAAATTAAAAAAAATTCATTACTGGTGTGAAATATAATAGATATTTTTATTCCATGATTGATAGTTCCAATACAAATGATTAAACTTAACGCCCTACAATCCTTGTCATCTATCAGGGTGAATATGGAGATATCGGCCTCGATGGCATCAATGGAGAAGAGGTAAAAAAAAATACTTTAATACATTTTAAACACGGGCCAATATTAACCCCTCAATTTGTAAGGTTGGATCAAATTTCACAGGAGCAGTTGTTGGACTCATGTCAGAAAGGATTTTAAAACCATAATTTTAATCTAAGACCATAGAAATCTAAATGTACAGTCAATCCAAATTCGAGGACTTTGAAGATGTTCCCACAAAATCATAGTTAGTGAAGGCTTCATATACCATGACATATTGTTATACTTTTGGATTTGGAATGTGTCTCACTAACTTACTGGCTTCCACCAGGGTACAAGTGGAGTTTCTGGACCCCCAGGAGACAGAGGACATCCTGGGAGACGGGTGAGTCATCGTGTGACCATTTCAAACTCAGAACATTTTGATAAATGTCTACACAATAATTCATTAATTTGGTTTGATGTGCTTATCACTCACAAATAATATGTGTGTCTGTGTTTAGGGACCTAAAGGAACTAAAGGACAAGCAGGAGACTCTGGGGAAACTGGAATTCGAGGAGATCCTGTGAGTACACATTAACCTCTGAAGTAAAGTTCAACTTTGCTTTCCAGATTGGTGCTTGGTTTCCTCACAGAAAGATTTCCCTTAAGGACAGGGATTAGAAAGATGATCCTGCTTCAATCATCAGTTGGCACAGTGCTACTTTGTAATGGTATTGTAACGTAATGAGAATCTTTTGGTAGATGTACGGTATCCAAGAAACGAACCAAACTAGTCAGTGAAGAATTTATAGCACATCATGATCAGCCAACTGATTCCAAAATCAGATTCTATTTGCTTGTTGTCCTAGGGGGCCAAAGGGAAAGATAACACAGTGCCTGGACCTAAAGGAGACCTAGGAGATGTCGGCCCAGTGGTAAGGTCTTCCTCTCTCTAAGCTATAATGTGAACTGCCTGTGAAGAGTTTAGTGATATGAAAAACTTTGTTTTATGTTCTAGTTTCACAGTGAGTAGCAGGCTCAACACTTTTCCTCTTTAAGTTGTTACTATCTGCTTCCCTCACTAATGTCACTTCCTGTTCCTGTTATTTACGTACTTTGTCTTTAATATCAGGGAGAGCCAGGGGAGGATGGGAAGAAGGGTGGCCCTGGTGAACCAGGACGGACGGTAGGAGCAATCTCTCTTTCCTTCCATTTCCTAAGACGTATTGGATGTTTGGTTTAATTTGTATGGTATGAAGCAACTCAGTAATAACACTGGCTCTTCTATTGTTTGTATTAGGGTTCTGATGGTAGAAGAGGCCCACCTGGAAAAGCTGTAAGTCAATCTTGACCCATCTTTGAAAGTCTGACACCTGTTGCTGCGTAATGGGATGTACTCATGCTCTCTATTATCTTGTCCTTGGTTTTTACCTTTATTTATGCCATTTTTGGTATCATGTTTTGTTGTGAAGCAACCAGCAGTAAATAAAGCCCATTGATATCTGCATAAAAACACAATTCAAATGCACTAATCAGAGTTACTGTATTATCAGGTCCACACTACTGTGTATATTATGTACACCCACACTGCAAACTGTAATACTTTACAGCATGTACAGTAGTATAAAATAATTGCATTTACAACACTTAGTTTCCCTACTCTTTCCTTCGATAACCAAAGTTAGCGTGTCAGGGTAGAGACTACTTTACACTGGACAAACATTATCCACAGGATATGTAATCTACTCTAAACATAAATAAGTTATTTTTAATCCTGTCTAATTATACAAGGTATTCAACAAAGACATGGTTCCTCTTACGTTATAGGGACTTCCTGGTACACCTGGAGCTGCAGGATTGCAGGGAGAGCCTGGTGTTGGTGGATCCAGAGTAAGTATCCATCCACACAGTTTGATTCTGGACATAATAGAACATGTGCAACCTAAATATTTTTATTTAAAGATTTATAAATGCCATCACACATTTATTAGCATCAGTCATTACATGGCCTTACCTAGTAGACATGATGGTAATGTAATTTGGCAAATGTACTTAAGATATAAAACACACATGTTGTAAATAAACAAATAAAGTTATATAAGCAACAACTATCAATCAACTTCATTCAACAGGAGACCAGGATGTAACGTACTTATGTGTTTGTGATACTTGTCCTATATAGGGTCCAGCTGGACCAAACGGTACACCTGGAACCAGAGGTGATGACGGGAACCCAGGACCACGGGTAAGTGAACCAGAGGCATTCTAACTGTGGCACACTGTTAATTTTGCCATGAATGCAGGTTCTGAAGCATTATTTAATTATTATTTAATATTCCTTTGATTTTAGTAAATCTAGATTATCAGTCTACCCATTCATTAATTCATGCATTCTTAAGCACCAGTGTAACCCCTTAGGTGATAGTGTAACATTGTGTATGGTAAGACAAATCCTGAAATGTTCAAATATTTTCATTGTCATAAATTCCAGGGCATAGGAGGAGTCCAGGGACCTCCTGGAGACAAGGGTAGAAGAGGAGCTCTTGGTCGCAAGGTACTTAACTCAATACATTGGTACCGCTTTTGTTTAGCTAACATCTCAACGTCATTCTGCACAGCTTTAGGTTACAGCATTATTAGATTGGACTATAAGCCTCCCACTCTCGTGTTACTGGGTACACTATAAGAGTCAACACATAATGCTCCCTAGAAAAACATCCTGGCCCTGTGTCATTTCTACTTCAAATAAAAGGAACCAATGCAAATAAAGCTACAGGAAATATTTGCCCGACTCAGAAGGAATATTTTATTCAGTCTCCTCTCTTCCACAATCTTTCTGCCTTCCTTCTCTTTCTCTTGCTTTGTAATATCCTGCTTTCTCTCTCTGTCCCTCTTCTATCTCTCCCTATTTCAACCTCTTTTTCTAGGGGGAACCAGGAGACCCTGGGCCCAAAGGCAACGTGGGACCTCTGGGACCGCGTGGTGAGCCTGTAAGTCATTACATCACATCCTGTCAACTCATAACAACTGGGACCTAGGGAAGACTCACAAACTGACGATCAATCAGATCATTGACCACACACACTCAGTTGAATACAGTAAAGATATACACATTGAAATAAATCGGATTGATCGTAATCCTATGATGTGGATACATTTCAGAGATTAATGGTTTTGATTGTAGCATCATGACACATCGTTAAAATGAGCCCAGGATTAGAGCACTGTGACTTTTTGATTGTTTCCAGATATCTACCCTCCTCCCAAAATGTCCATTAAAACATTCCCAACTGTAGATTTATGCATTGGATTGAAGCAGAAGTTCACCCAAATGACAAACTTATATTGGTTTCCTTACTCTGACAGCAGACTAAGATAACAATGAAATATATGCTTTGTATTTATTTACCTGGCCACAGATTACTTTTAGATCCATGAAAGGAAGTATGCAAGTACACATTTCAGGAGAGAGGTAGAAAATCAGAAGTCAACTGTAAATGAGCCTGCAGATGCTTATCTGATGTCACAGTCGCAGCCATTTCAAAGAGCTGCGAGATTTATGTCTCCAAGTTGTTGTTACTTCTCCAAATCTGGAGTGTATGTCTTGAAATTCCATAATGTTGAATTTAATGTTGATTCTCTCTTGTTTGCTGCTTTTTACATGATCTGTCTAAATTCAACAAGTACAAAGTACTATTAATTAAATCAGTTCAGATCTGTTCAGATCAGTGATACTTACAGTAACATAGTTTGTTGTTGGCTCTGCACACATTGCACTAACTATACAATTGGGTCAGCACACATTATTGAGGCACCCTAAATCTGCAGTAAGCCCAGTATCCTCCTCTTACAGGGCGAAGATGGTCGGGATGGATTTGGAATCACAGGACCTAAAGGAAGAAAGGTAAATTATACAGTGGGCTCCAAATTTACTGGCACCCCTAACTGTCAATGCAGAAACAATACAGTAAAAAATATGAACAATATGATTATAGAGATAAACTCAAACTACCAACATGTGAGAAATACTGTTACTTTATTAATGTGTCAATGGAACCAACCAAAATCATTTATTGATTAATTTTAAAATCAATGTCCTCCAAATCAAGATTTTACTATCAAAAGCACTCCAAACGTTTATTGTAAATGACATCTAAAAATGTTTTACCTGGAATTAAATTAACCTTATTTAAGTTAATCTGAGTCTTAACCAAATATATTGAGCCATTACATCACCTCCTGTTCCAATAGGGTATAACATTAGGTAACACTCATACAATATCCCTTTGTCATCCAACACCATTAAGAAAACAAAGGAACTGGCAGTCCAAAAGAGAGATGATTGTAGACCTTCATAAATATGGTAATGGCCACAAGAAGATCCACAAACAATTTAATATACCACTGAGCACTGTCAAGACAATTATTAAAAAATTCAAAAGATATGGAACAGTTGAAAATGAGTAGAGACAGGTGTGTAGTAACACGTTAAAAATAACACAAATGTGTAAAAGAGTACAGTTTCAGAGGAACGAGTACTCTTCTAGTTATGTTCTGGGGGCTGTACCCTTAACTCTTACTCAAGTCTTTTTTAATAACATACTCTTTACTCCGTTACATTTGACCTACACTTTCATTACATTTATCTTCATTGATTTGTAGAGATAGTTATGATTTTCACAGTTTGTGATTTGATTTCAGGTTGGTGACTGGGTGCTCCCTCCCCTTTTAGTCTGTGTAGAATGAGTGCGCGCACAGGCGTAGGTAAATAAATGTAGCAAAAAAAAACATAGCAAACCAAAACTGTCATAGTTAGCTAGCTAGCTAAGTAAACTAGTGGTAGAGACACCTTGTTCATTAAAAAGACACAGGTGCTGTAGCTATAGTTGTAATTGACATGTTAAATTCACAGTCCCTTATTTAGTACTTGCATGCTTTCCTGCCGAGTGTTGTGATTCATGTGAATTTTGCAGCGTTTCACGTTAGTGCAGAGCAGGGAGCCCAAGCTGGTAGAGAGAGGTGCTAGTGATGTTGGATGAGCAGGCACTGTAGACTGACAGAGAACAAGAAATGGTGTCGGAATCCTTTGTGCAGGATTCATCTTTAATAGTATAAGAACCAGACTGGGTAGCAAAAACTTTGAAAACCAGCTTATGTTTAAGATAAACATAAAATACATATCTGATTGGTAGGACTATATTTACATACCACTTAGACAAAAACAGCTAAAAAGACTCTGTGGGATGGTCAAGTGAGAGATGGCATCCTCCGAATTATCAAGTGGCCACCCTCTTTCACTGGTGTTTCAATGATGGCCTACGACACCTCCAGAGGGTTCAGCTGTGAATCCCAGCATCCCAGGTTCACCCCCTGGATGCCATCTGCTCACTTGAAGGCCCAGGTGGTGTCCGTTCTTTTCATCCACAGCCACTGACACAGATCTGGAGAGGTATTTGACTGCTTGCCGATGTGCTTTCCCTCGCACTCCCATCTCCCGGAATAGCTATGAAGTCGTTGTGGCTACAAACCCTCTGCAGCCTAATTCCGCCGGTCGCACTTTTGCTGTCTAGCCTTGCTGTTGCGCGTCAGCTGCCACCTTGGCATACCTCAGTTTCTAGTGCTCTAAGGCCTCTTCCACTGCACCCTCCTCCCAGGGTACTGTAAGTTTGATGATGTAAACCCTCCGTATTGTGGCAGACCATAGTATGAGGTTCGGTCTAAGGTTGGTTAATGCAATCTTGGCTGGGAAGCAGAGCCTCTGTCCTAAGTCTGCCATCAGCTACCAATCGTGTGCTCTGCCTAGCCGTCCAGTGTCTGATGCTGAATTAGAGTGCCTGTCTTGGTCCTCACCTGCTCGGATGAATGCCATTCTTGGCCAGTAGTTTGATGAAGCAGGGAGGGCGTTCACATTCATTCGCTGGCTATACAGCGCTGCTGCAATACACCATAACACCTGGTTGTGCCACCATGTGTAACAACCTGAATGAGACTGGTCTTGCAGCCCACCAAGATGTATTTAAGTGTTGGTGGAGACTGGTTGCAAAGAGTGCATGTGGGGTCTTCTCCGTACTACTGGTGAAGATTTTTGGGAGATGGCAGAACATCGCCCTGATGGTCAAGCTTGCTCTGAATGTCTCCAATTCCCAAGGCTCTTTCCAGATCTTCCTCTTATCTACTCCTTCCCATGTCATCCACCCGCCTTTGCTTTGCCTGAACAACAGCTTCTGTGCATCTTGTTGCCTCCACTTGCTGCCGTATCACCTCAACCACAAGCCTGCGTCTTTGGAGCGTCATAGCCTTGTGCCAAGCTGGGGTATTCGCCCCAAGGCCAAGACAACATCTCCCATTGCACTTGGCCCACAACGTCCCTGTGCTTGAGTGCTGTCTTTGCCTGCTTAGTTGCCTCTGATGGGGTCCATTTCCTTCCAGTGGTCAGCCTAGCACCAACTTCAATCCATTAGCATCATCCCCAGTCTGAATTTGTCACACATATTGACTCATACTTAAGCTCAGTATTATTTACTAATACAGTATTAATCATTTTTGTAATTGATTTGGTTTCCTATTCGGCATCACTATAGGCTGACTTTGCAAAACACATTCCTAGACAAACTGGAAAAATTTAGTTTGTGTTTGAACCCTCTTAAATTATAATTCCTTGTTGTTACTATGGCATTAATGTATTGAAAAAAATATGTAACTAATACTCAAGTATTTTTTGACCAAGTACTCTTTTACTCTTTTACTCCTACTTGAGTAGTTTTTTTAGGTGGTAAATCTACGTAAGTACATTATGATGAGTAACAATACTTTTACTTGAGTACGTACCAGTACTTTTTCAGTACTCTACCCAACAATGGGTAGAGGACACAAATGCATTTTCCCCC
This sequence comes from Umbra pygmaea, assembly GCA_016801145.1. NCBI lineage: Eukaryota > Metazoa > Chordata > Actinopteri > Esociformes > Umbridae > Umbra > Umbra pygmaea. The sequence goes on from JACXGM010000084.1 coordinate 21,574, forward strand.
CAAGGATAAGGAGGAAAATGCTGAGAGAAGCAACAATATCCCCAATAATCACTGTGAAAGAATTGCAAGCCTTGGTGGCGTCTTGGGGTCATCGAATTTCAAAAAGCACCATCAGACGCCACCTCCACAATCACAGCTTCTTTGGAATAGTTGCCAGAACAAAGTCCTTTCTGACCCCAAGGCACAGGTGCAAGCGCGTGAAGTGTGCCAAACATCATTTAAATTATGACTGAAACACGGTGCTCTGGTCAGATGAGACCAAAATTAAATGTTTTGGTCAGATACAGCATTGGCATGTTTGGCTTTGAAACAGAGATGCATACAAGGAGAGGTACCTCATACCCACAGTTAAATATGGTGGTGGGTCAGTGATGTTTTGGGGCAGTTTTAATTCCAGGGGCACTGGTCAAGATTAATGGCATAATGGATTCCACATGCAATTTTGGCTGACAATCTGGTTGCCTCTGCCAGAAGGCTGGTACTTGGCCATAGGTGGAATTTCCAACAAGACAATGACCCAGAACCTACCTCAAGATCCACACAAAAATGGTTCTGTGACAACAAAATAAATGTTCTGCCATGGCCATCTAAGTCGCCGGACCTCAATCCAATCAAACACATCTGGGCTGAGTTGAAGAGGGCAGTTGATAAGCGCAAACCCAAGAATGTGAAGGATCTTGAAAGGATGTGGAAGGCAGAATGTTCCAAAATCCCTCCAAATGTGTTCCTTAACTGTGTCAAAAATTACAGGAAGAGACTACATGCTGTTATCCTTGCCAAAAGTGGTTGAACTAAGTACTGAATAAGGAGTGCCAATTATTATGGATCCTTGATTTTGGTTAAATTTATTTTGTGTTAAATAGTTGTATGAGTTTGTTATAACACAGAATTATTATATATTGTGAAAACATACATTTTTTAAACATATACAAATATATTTATTATCTGGCCAAACATTTAGGTGGTAATATGCATTAAACATATACATCTACATTTGTATTATTTCCTGTCGTGTTAATTATTGTATCTAGTTGTTTCCTTGAGTAAACTCACAAAAACAAGGAGATTGTCATGAAAATAATGTCTTGAAGTTAATTCCTGTCACAATGATGGAGGAGAGGAACGGAGACCAGAGCAGGGAGGAGCATTCTTGATGTTTATTGAACATAAAAGGCACTGAAACACTTGGGTGTGGAACACTGACATACAACGCGAAAAATATAGCGTCTGCACTTCGGTATCTACTCAGCTACGATGCTCTACGTGGCATCGGACGCAATACAAATTAGAAAGAGCGTATGCTTGCTCATGCTATACTAATATAAAATCATGTACAACACATAACGAGGTGAAGGCTCAATCAATAATGTACACTCACAAATGTCCGTCAGCTCTTTCAAACACACCAATGTTATAAGTGCACCACATGTCTCTACCCTCCCCTGACAGGAGGTAAACTCACAATAATGTGCGCCACCTTTTCGGGCAATCAACCACTTATAGCCGCACTGAACATTACACAGCTGTAGAGGAATTATCTAATCAACTACTCTCGTGCGTAATGGAGATACCCAGTATAGCCGGTATAAGGCAATGCCCAGAAGGTGATGCACCAAATCATAAACACAACACCAAATACACACAATATAGAAAATACACCAACAAACTGCCCCGACATCGAAGGAGTGCCCTTAACATGTGACAATTCCATGATGTGTTGATGTGAAATGCTTAAAATAGTGCATATTCCTATATATCTCTACATATAATATTACATTACAAATATGTAATATGCATAGTATTACGATATTGTGAGAAGCGCAAGGAATATATCTCATGAACATATTCAGAACATATATGTACATGTATGTTGAGGAATCCTATATAGTGTGGGTAATAATATTGTTGATGTTTTTAAAGTATTGTTTGTGCATTGCCAGTCGGGTGCCAATAACTTTGGAGCCCACTGTAATATATTTATTATTATTATTATGTGCCCCATAATCATCTGTACTAGAATAAGCTGCTCCTAAATATTTCCTGAAATCATGTTGTTATGTATGTAATGTAGTCTCTGAATGGAGAAGGCTATGTGTTGGATATTTATAAATAATTTAACCAGTCAATAATTTAGTGAATGTTATATGTTAGAATGTTTTTTTTAACTGCCATTTCCCATCTGTTTGGATATTTCTTATAGGGTGATGATGGTTTCCCAGGATTCCCAGGACCTAAGGTAATGTTAAGATCATCCTCACTGTCACAGCTTATTCAATTCAACTCAACGTTTTACATACACATGTTAATATGAACTAGAGTTATCTTTTTTTTACATTAGGGTTGTATACAGAGGCGATTCTAGAGTCTAAAGGGGCCTTAGGCAGAAAATAAAGAATTCAATATTTTTGTTGCTGTCCATGCTGCAGATTGTTGCCCCTCTAAGGGAGCCCTAAACATCTGCCTGCCTTGCCTGTCCTTTCGCTACACCTCTGGTTGCATAGCCTATGGCAAACCATTGAAAAAATGTTTGGCAAGAAAGAAATAAATAAAGTTTTCTTATTTGACAGGTTTAAATGGTAGATTCTTGTATCAAGACATTACTTACAATAACAACCAAATATCTGTCCTATTAGAGTTATTTGATGGTTCCACGCTGACATTGCTGTCATCATACAGGGTGCAGCAGGTGATAGAGGATCCAATGGTGGACCAGGAGCCAAAGGAAACCTAGGCCAGAGGGTGAGTGCTGTGATGTGAGACAAGGGGGAGTGTTGTACTTCAGGTTCACGTAATACTTTAAAGGGCAAGCTTAACAGCAGTAAATACATAGCCATTCTAAGTTCAAACAGGGATGAATTATTTCTGTCCACATGGGAGTGCTCTCTTCCAGTATGACTGTGTCCTCATTCACAGGTCACAAGTGATCACTGAAGTGCTAACTGAGTATTAAAATGATGTAAAAAACGATATGCCATCTCACTCACCAGAGCTCAACTCATTTAGACACTGATGGGAGATTGTAAAGCAACAATTAAGACTTGCTTTTACTCTAGAATTATTTCAAACCATAAATGCAAGCATACACTGTAAAAGAGATCAGTGAAAAAACAGTAAAAAGTAGGCTACTGGTAATCTGCTGCCAGTACTTTTTCTACTATTCTACAGACATTTCCTTCAGGATAATAACAGAAAATATTTTATAAACACAATAGATGTCCGTTAAAAGCAATATCAGATCTGTATGTTAACGGACATGTACTGTCACAATGCATTTTCTGTTTTTGTCTTGAAGGAAATGCCTGTAAAATAATAGAAAAAGTACTGGCAGCAAATTACCAGTACTTTTTACTGTTTTTTCATGTTTTTTACAGTGCATAATTAATTACCTTAAAACTGTTGTATGGTTCCTCTAGGGTGTTTCAGGGGACGACGGTACTCCAGGTCAGAAGGGAGAGTTTGGATATCCTGGGCCATATGTAAGCATTGACTTTCACTGTACATTATGGGTTATTTTTTACAATACTCAGAAACCTGGTCCTTGAATAAAAAACGTTTTAATAGAGATTCTCCACTGTCTTTGTTAGCCATTTTCCAGGATGAGCATCTTCATCAACCAATTAAATGAAATAGCAAGACATCCAAAATATGTCACATTATAAATCACAATAAGTATACTTTTGTAACATTCAGTCTTCCCTCAGTCTTGCCAATTATGATATTTTATAAGATTTTTCAAATGTTCAAGATTTATTTAATGGCCACAAATAATGATGTTTTAGCCTGAAGCTGTTCCAGGCCTGAGAGTGCTGCCTAGATATTTTACTAATTCCAGCTGTGTCCATCTGTTCATCTCTGCTGTTTGTCTTCCCACAGGGACAAAAAGGGCCGAGAGGTCCTGGAGTTGTGGTAGGAATCTATGTCTAGCAAATGTTTTCCATACAAAAATACATTGTGTATTATCCATTTAACTATATCTTACGTGTAGAATACCTACAACAGATCAATTTCTAACTCTTTTCCCAAATAATTTTCCTCAGCAATGTGACCTGGTGAAGAAAATAAGAGACAACTGTCGTAAGTATAAAATAAAAACATTGATATTGTCAACCCCCCACCCCTGTTTAAAATGGATTCTGGTACCCATGCTGCATGTTTGAATCTGCCGCCCATTCAGATTGGAGCCTGATTGGCTGTAGCCTATAAATTGTTTCCTTGTTTAAATTCTCAGCTTGCTGCTACGGTAAGCAGGAGTGCCCTCTCTATCCTACTGAGCTAGCCTTTGCGCTGGATGCCTCACAAGATGTGGGTAGGCCGGCTTTCAGCAACATGCGCAACGCCGTGCTCCGTCTGATCGGCAACCTCACCATAGCGGAGAGCAACTGCCCGCGAGGTGCCCGTGTGGCCCTCAGCCTATTCAACTCAGATGTGACTACCGAGATCCGCTTTTCCGATATGCTGAAGCGCCGCGCCCTGGTGCAGCGTGTGGAGGGCCTGCAGACATTGACGACAAGAAAAGAGCGAAGCCTGGAGACAGCAATGACCTTCCTGGCACAAAATACCTTCAAAAGGGTGCGCAGTGGCTTCCTGATAAGGAAGGTGGCCATCTTCTTTGTCAACGGAGCAGTGAAGAATCAGCGAGCGGTCAGCACCGCCGCCCTACGCCTTTATGATGCTGGAATTGCATCAGTGTTCCTTGTCAACAGTGTTGACAACCAGCTCACAAGAGCTTTAAAGGTAATGCACTGTATGGAGCAGATAAGGGGCAGAGAATAGGCCATCGATAGGTTAAAATGTAGCTCTGATGCCATGACAGGGTCAAGTAAACTGATAGAAGTTTATTTTTTTCTGTATCAATTGAAATGTACAGTAGGCATTGCTTTGGATATACTGTATGAAAGGAGTATACAGTATAAGAATAAAAGCTATTTAATAAATGTAGAGTTTTGTAGTTGTCAGCTGACCTGGCCAGGTTTTTTACTTATTGTCTCCTCTTTGTTTGTTAGATGAACGCTACTGGGCAAGCTCTGGGTCAGGTGATTGTGCTGCCCAGTCCTGGAAGTGCACAGTACAATGCAGCTATACAAAAGGTGATGAACTGCCACATCTGCTTGGGTAAGTGCTATCCAAATATCCTCAGAGATGGTCTTGACAAATTCTGGAATATAATCTGCTCACAATAATAATCAGAACACTCAAATCACACATCGAGTCTCGATGACTAAGAAATATTACTGTACAAGGATAAGAAGAGAGCAAATCTCTTTGACCAGCACCTGCAAAATCATTCTGTTTTTGGGGGTTGTCTTGCTGTTGCCATTCCAGTGCACCTTTCATTTGCAACACAACCGGTGACATTGATTCACAATAGTTTATGCTTCCTAACTGGAAAGATTAATATCCTTGAAGATGAATTGACTTGGTGTCACTGTATACTGTGATTATTGAATTTTGCTGAATTTTTTGGAGCAGTGTACTTGTTATTAGAATATTTTTTCAACAAACATTCATTTCTGTTTTCTTGTGTTCAGAATGTTGACAGAAATCCTTTCGTTATGATGGTGTAACTGATTTGCTTCACATTGTTTCTGATTTTAGTGCTTCCATTTTATGCAAATTAGATGCATACAAATTCAGCGACATAAAAACACAGAAAACAAAACAATTTTTGTGCTCTTTGTTTTCTAGACTCCTGTGCCCCAGACCAAATCTGTGACTACATCCCTCCTCAGCCATCAAGAGACAGGAGGGCTTCTACTACAGATGTGGACATTGATATGGCCTTCCTTATGGACAGCTCTGAGACCACCTACCCCACTGTCTTCACTGAGATAAAACGCTACGTTGCACATATCGTGGAGCAGCTCGAGGTCTCATCGGACCCAGCCGTGTCCATTCATCATGCTCGTGTAGCCATGATCCAACAGGCACCATACGAGTACTTGCGCAACAGCAGCGGCTCACCCATTCGCGTAGACGTGGGTCTGACAGACCATCGCTCCAACCAGGACATCCGCAACTTCCTGCTGGAGAAGACAACCCAACTGGAGGGTGGTCGAGCATTGGCTGCAGCCATTGAGCATACAGTAGAACACGTGTTTGAGAAGGCGCCCAACCAACGTGACCTCAAAGTGCTGACATTGTTCGTGACCGGCCCTGTGCATGAGGATGAGCAGAGTCTGGTGACTGTGGCCACAGAGGCCAAGTGCAAAGGCTATTTCTTGGTGATCCTGGGCGTGGGAGACAAGTTGGGTGCCAAGGATGCCCGCGTGCTAACGCGCATGGCCAGCGAGCCATCTGATGTCTTCTTCAAGAGGCTGAGCAGCGTGTCGCAGTTCTATGACAAGAATATTCTGAACTTTGGCAGACTGCTACCCAAGTATCTTAGCAGTGAGTGCTTTCTTTTGCACCTGTGCTCTCATTAACTTCTCTTATTATTACAGAGTATGGGCCCTATTTTAACGATCTAAGCGCACGACGTGAAGCGCATGGTGCAAGTGGTTCAAAAGTGTTGTACTAAGTGTCTTCATTAATTCATGGGTGTGTTTTGGGCGTAACATGCAATAAACCAATCAGTGTCATCTTCCATTCCCTGTAAGAGCCAGACACATTTTTACATTGGCGCATTGCTATTATGATGGCGGATTTGACTAATTTGCTATAACAACGACATGCTGCGCCATTGACTTTAGCTCAGGTTTTTGTTGGTCAATGGCGCGATCACTCTCCAATGCGTCAAGATAGCAATACACCCAGAATTATCCTGAACACACCTCCTTGAAAGACCAGCACGCCCATGGGCGCAAAGATGGGCGCAGGTGCTATTTAAATGACGCATGCACTAGACGCGAGATTGACGGTCTAAAACTAGCAAAGACACTTGCGTTCGGGCTTTGCGCTGTGTTGCGCCGGGTGCAAGATAGGGCCCATTACGTTCTTTGTAGACAAATCAAATGCAATAATGACATTGAATGCATATACTTGTGGACACATTGAAAGTCATTGGTTGTCTTTGTGAAAAGCATTTACAAACATGCAAATTTGATTTAGTCTAGTTGATTTTGTAAGTGAAAATTGTCCATTTTCTATGGTGTCTGCAGTTGAGAACGCTTTCTACATGTCCCCTGAAGTCTCCAAACACTGTCACTGGTACCAGAGTGACCAACCCTTCCCCAAGTTTCCCTTCCCCAAGTCACACCACAGTCAAGAGTGAGTATTTACATCATGTTCATCACATATGTAACATAATTTGTGATTTGTTCCATTATATTTAGAATATAAAATTACTATATATATACTGTAACATATGTATACATACTGTAACATATATATGTATAAATTAGACTCATTTTATCTGGTGCCAATAATCCCCTAAATGTGTAGGAAACATCAAAAACACCATGAAAACCACCAGGCAGTCCATCCAAGAAAGCACAATGGTAAGACTTGAAGTAAAAAATAAAATAAGTTTCACTCAGTAAATCGATCACATTCAGGTTTGCTCCATTGTTTGTAATCTGTGCTTGTGTTGTGTGTGTAATGTGTGTTCTGTCTACGTATATGTAAAAAACAATCTGTTTAACACCTAAACCAAGACTTAGACGAGTTGCACGTAGCCAACATCACTTCCAGTGGCTTAACCCTGCGCTGGGCAAGCTCCGACCCCAAGCTCATGGCCTACTATGAGGTGGTGGTGACGCGCCTGCGTGACCACACACTTGTGCTGAAGAGGAACTTAACAGGCACGGAACTCACCATAGGCAATTTGGAGAGTGCCCAGACCTACCATGCCGTGGTGACCACACACACTGCACAGGGCCACGTCGCAGCCACCCACAAAGGCATTATTATGACCAGTAAGTTCATAAACACACCACATTTATTTTCTGGTGTCCTAAAATCATAATGACTTTTTGATGAGATAATGAGTTTTGTCACTGTTTGTTTTTCATTTAACAGTACTTTTCTTTTTAACGAAAGACCAACCAAAACAACACACTGTTGGCTAAAAAGCTACAAAACCTCACAAAATACTTGTGCTTAATCCACTGACCATTAGTGTGCGAATTCTGATTTTTTTTTCAGAAGCCGCAGAGCATATGGTCAACACTTCCGTGGAGGTGGATGACATCATTGCCACTACACCACTGGACAAACCAGAAATTGGTGAGTGAAACCAGAGTTTGTTTTCTTCACTTGTGTGCATGTGTGATTGTGTTCATTTGCCAGCAAGAGAGAGACAGTTTTGGCATGTGAATAAAAATATGTTTTCTGCAGTTTTTTTGGGGTCTTAAGATTGATTTAGTCTTTTTGGTTAGTTTTAAAGTGGCCTTTGTTTTTAGCAAATGATCTCTAGTGGGAATTCATTGTGTTTCATTGGCAACATTGCTTTTGCTCTAATAAATACAACATGATGAAGACCACTAGTATGTAATTTATTCGAAATAATCGAAAACGGCTGTCGATTTGATAGGGCCTTTAAAAAAAGGCCAAACTATGCTTATAAAAAGTATTTAATGACAGTTGACTGCATTGCTGTGTCTGGAAACAATAGATTTTTGACACATGAGGGCTTGGGACATCATACTGTATACTGTAGCTTTGAACAGGGGAGAAATGTGATGATGATTGGGGGGCCCTGAGAAGGAGAGGGCCCTAGAATATGAATAATATATTCATTGTCATATCAGAGGGGCCCATGTAAATCCTGGCTGGGCCACTGTCTGTGATGTTCAGATGATGAGATACAGACTGTGCCTTGGTTGCTATATTATGTAGGTAGGCCCAGATGTTGTAGATGGTGGGGTGCTGTCCTGATGTTCTTTAAATACTCATGGTTGCTGCTATGAATGCTGGGCAGGGAAGAACCTTAAAGTAAATCTAACAGTTCTGTAACAGACAAGCTCCTGTAACTTTTACAGTGATAGACAAAGAACCATGGTAAAACAAGTGGGGTGCCGGGCAGTCAAAGCTGCTTCCCATGCAGTGACTGTAGGCTGTTTTGGTTTACAATATCTACAACATCTTTGTGGAAAATAACTCTACTGATTGAGATTTATTGTTCAGACGTTGAAGTGGAGTAAAGCTCTCTTATGGTAGAACCATCTGTTGGGAATTGCTAAGAGATTAGGTCATAACCTGAACCAGTGAATAAGGGAGCATTTCATTGGTGCAGCCTCTGAAACTCAAATAATTACTACAGTTGAAAAAGTTACTGCTAATTACAGACCTACACTGTATACACAATATATGCAGGATGTATATTCAATATACAAGTAACATACTGTATATTATACACAAATGCATAGTATGTACATAATTGGTCTTGATTAAAGCCAATCATATTATTGCCATACCCTGCAATGATAATGGCATATGTTTACCATTATTTTACCAGGCAAGTTGACTGAAAACATATTCGTATTTGCAGCAATGGCTTGGTGAGAAGTGGGGGAGGGGAGGGGATGAAAGAGCCAAATGAAAGCGGGGAATGATTAGGTTGTCATGATGGTAAAGTGGCTAAATTGGATTTTTGGCCAGGACACCAGAGTTAACACCCATACTCGTATGTTAAGTTGCTCTTTACTGACCTCCAGTGGACCTATATATACACACTGAAGAGTGTTCATTTAACACTTAGGGCAGTGGTCCTCAAACCCGTATGCAGGTTTTCATTTTTACCTTGTACACACCTGATTGAGTAGCTCACTAATTGGTTAGGCTCTCCCCACACCTGGCAGTCTAGGTCCTAATTATGCTCTAATTGAAGGGAAAAACCAAAAACCAGCATACACTAGGCCCTCCATGGAAGGGTTTGAGGACCACTGACTTAGGGTGTTGATTTAACACCAAAGTTTTTAACGTGTAGAGTCAGGAAACCCATTTAAGGCCCCATCCAAAAGATTCCACCCTACACAGGACAGAGGTCCCCTATACTGCCCTGATGGAATGATCTTCAGACCAAAGGATGAAGTTACCTAATGGAACACAACTTCCAGAAGCATTTGTTCCCCCATTTAGGGACAGACAAGGCTGTCCCTAGCCCTAGTTTAGTTTTACCTTTTATCTTTACCAGGAAAGTGGTAAACATATTCTCATTTACAGCAATGGGGAGAAGGGGGGGTTGAATGAGCCAATTGAAAGCTGGGGATGATTAGGTTGTCATGATGGTATTAAGACCAGATTGGAAATGTCCAGGACACCGGCTTAACACCTATACTTTTACAAATAGTGCCAAAGAATCTTTAATGAGCACAGAGAGTCAAGACACCCGTTTAACGTCCAATCCGAAAGATGGCACCCTAAACGTGGCAGATGTCCCCATCACTGCCCTGGGGCATTGAAAATTATCTTTAGACCAGAGGGAGGAGTGCACTCTACTGGCCCTCCAACACCACTTCCTGCAGCATTGGTCTCCCATCCAGGGACTGACCAGGCCTGACCCTGCTTAGCTTTAGAAACAAACCAGCAGTGCAATACAGGGTGCTATGCTGCTGGTGAAATAAGAAAGAATATAGCAGTGGGTTTTGTTCAAACAAAAGGACTCTGTAGAGCAGTGCACTAGCGTCTGAGACTGTGGTCAAAACCTTGTCCAAGTAAGTTGGCTGAGACTTCGTCCATCATACCGAGACCACACAACCCCAAGAACTACTCATCTACTAAACATTACTAACATCATTAACTCTAATAGCAGTTTAGGACGGAGCAGCTTGTTGACTATATCTATTATCCTTCAGATTCCATTGTAACCATTCAACAATACACAGCTTGCCTTCTCTGCACTCTCCTTGTTCAATGTGACTCACATTGTGGATGGTAGATGTACAGCCTTTGTGACATGCAATAGGTTTACTAATATATTTTTTTTGCTTTGAGTTTTAATAAAATAACATTACCGGTATGTTTAATGAAGGCAGACAACTAGCTCACAGTAACTCAAATATTCTTTTAGATGGGTGACTATTCTCATAACCTCCTCTAACCCTTCTCCTGACTCATCTTGTTTTTGCATGTTCTAGCTAACGAGCTCGCAGACCCATGCTCTCTAGACTATGACCCTGGAGAGCCATGCAAAGACTATAAGGCTAAGTGGTTCTTTGACAGAAAGAATGGGATCTGTACCCAGTTCTGGTACGGTGGTTGTGAAGGCAATGGCAATAGGTTCGAGACTGAGGCCCAGTGCTTGAAACGCTGCGTGAGGTCAGGTGAGTGGTCCTTGTTGCCAGATTTTCATACTGAAAGATTGCCACGCCTTCTTTGCAGCTGCCTGGTCTCAATTGACAATGTTGCCAAGCGTAGATTTGTCCACTTGATTGCAGCTGTTGTAACCAGTGTTACAAGACATGAAGCAATTTATATTACCTGGTTAGCTGATAAGCTAACCATGGTGTGTTTTACTGCTTGTTGTTACTCTAGAGTAATGTAACGCAATGTGCCAAAGCCACCTGTTGTGACTGTATACAAATCAAAATCAGAGTGTAACAGATCTATAATTTATCGTTCATTGAATGTGTTATGGGATTTTTTAGCTCAGCCGTTAAAATGCTGTTCTTTTTTCCCTCTTCAACAGAACCAGAGCCTAAGCAACCAAGTGAGCAGCAGCCTGAGACTGACATCATCTCAGCTCCTGGTAAGTAAACTGATTGTCCGCTACGGTAAGAAAAAAAACATGCCTCCCATTTGGTGTGCTCGTCTGTAATGATCGTCTCTGTAAAGAATATGACCACATCAAATCGCTGTTTAGTAAGTCATCAAAATGATTTGCAGGTCTTCAGAAATTAAAGTCTTAAGTATTTTTTTATTTCGCATTTGCTGTACATTACACTTTCAGGGGGATTTTTTATTGTGCAGCTACATTTAGTATCTACAGATGTATTTCATTTTGTTTCAGAGGAGAGAATAGGCAATCAGTCAGCCAATAAACTAGAGATAATTATGTGACCATGATGATATCAGTGCAAGAATAATATACACGTAGCTTATTTGGTGACCAGTGTCCGGCCACCTGTTTAAATGTCCCATATTGCAGACTATACTTTTCTCTTTAAGCAACATGTCTACATTTCAGACAGGGATTCATGTCTCTCAACTCAAACATGATTTCAGTCCTCTTGCCCAGGTCTGTTGAAATCACTCATACTGTAACAGGTTATATATATTACACAGCTTAGTCTGTTTACACTTTGTAAACAATAAACCCATTTGTGTTGTGAAAGCCATGCCTCTGACTTAATTGTGGAAAGAGTGGAAAACCATGCATGGAAAAAGGGAAAGTTTATAGTTCTGTCTTCCCAAACACCGGGCCAAGATATAAGTGTGGAGAAAATGAATTAAAAGAGCTGTTGGCTGCATTGTTCATTGTGTTACTTGCTACTGAACTTTGCGACAATGAGCAGAATGCGGTGCTGTGCTCTCCTAGTTTCTCAGCTTGGAAGTACAGTAGATCAAACACAGAGTTCATTAAATGATCTGTTGTTGACTGTAATTGGTTTGTAGTAGGCATGGCTTTCTTCTAGGATATCCATAAATGAATCTTTATGGAATGAATTTGCATGCAGCCCAATATAGAATGTGAACAGATGGATAACAGCTACAATATATACGGTATGAACAGATGGATAAAAGACACAGTATATACAGTATGAACAGATGGATAACAGCTACAATATATACGGTATGAACAGATGGATAAAAGACACAGTATATACAGTATGAACAGATGGATAACAGCTACAATATATACAGTATGAACAGATGGATAACAGACACAGTATATCCAGTATGAACAGATGATAACAGATACATTATACACAATTTGTATACATTGGATGTTACAATTCTGTGTTTTTCACAAATAATTCTGTGATTTTAACATAATATTTTATAACTATTATCAATGTAAAAATATTACATAAAAAAGGGAAAGTTTTTACTGGCATAAAAAAAAAAATTGACACTACATAAAAACTACATTGCATGAAACATGGTCCACATAAAAAGGTCCTCTGTCATATACTGACAATTACATCAAGAGTTTGTGTTATTTATATGTATAAGACCTACTGTAGGATTTGACTCAACAGGCTAAAGCACTCTCCTGGCCTGTGTTTGATTTATTGTACTGCCTCTTCTCCCCTCATTCACAGTGGCCTTGACAGGAGTAGACATTTGTCAGCTACCTGAAGATGAAGGCGCCTGCACAAAGTTTGTCCTCAAGTGGCACTATGATGCCCTCAAAAAGACTTGCACCCGCTTCTGGTATGGAGGATGTGGTGGTAACCAGAATCGCTTTGAAACCCACGAAGAGTGTGAAAAGGCCTGTGGAAAAGCAGGTGGGTCTAGCTAGTCATCTGATGTGTTCTGGATTTTGACTGTGTTCTATAAATCAACGAAAGTATCGGTAATCAAGTGAGCATGTTTTAAAATAGTCAGAAATCAACTTTATTTAACTGAAAGCTGACCTGGCCATGAAAAAGAAACATGCACATTCATGCCAAATAATTCCATAGATTTTTAGCTAGCAGTGGCTTATATTAGCAGAGGTCTATATATGCACAGTATCACATACATTACCTGAGGTGGAAGTTCCATCTGTAAATTATTTCTCAGGGACATTCATGTCATTGCATATATTCTGTATGTATAAATATACGCTCAGTGGAGTTTTCCTTCAATCTTGTCCTGAGGGCAGCTTTGCCTCGAGGGCAGAAAGAATGGGATTGGTTGGATCGAAGCAGTACAAACCAATGGCAGCGCACACAGCGACGATTGAGAATGAAAGGAAAGAGAAGAAAAGGCTCACTAGGTGGTAGGTTGGGGGTAGAATGGGGCCTAACAAAGTGACTTTCTGTATGGGTTGCCATATACAAAGTTGCTCTTTACCACAACCCCTTGCTCCTTACCACAACCCCTTAATCTTACCACAACCCCTAACCTTCACCAATAATTTCCTTTTCTAACTTAACCAAAACCCTAACTCTAACCTTAGCCAATTGGGATTACCTGTTTTTAACCACTCATTATTAATGGCTAACCTTTTAACCAATCACATTTGTTGCCACCCTCGAGGATCCCTCAGAATAAGCTAAAATGAAAAGAAAAAAAAGGAAAACTTTAAACAACAACGTAAATGTGGGAAGAAATGGCTTTTTTGTTAAAGATTCCTAATGTGTTCTTTTTTTCTTTTCAGTGACAGCCCCTGTCAACCAAGCAGCAGTGGCTTCAATAACAACATAGGTGGTCATTGATTCATTGTCATTGTATAACACTCTACTGAGGAGGTTCTAAGGAAAACCAACTAAAATGGCCAAAGGAGAAGCTAAACCAAAGCAAAGGTGGCTGCACTGGATTCCACAAACAGGATTTGATCAAAAACAGTCTTGAAGTAGTTTATTTCACAAAAAGAAAGCAACGCAATTTGCTGCATGATTTTATCTACTGGTGCTAAATAGTGTTTTTTTCTCTCTGATGAAGTTGCAGAGTAAATCTAGTTTTTAATGTAACATTTCTGGAATTGTTACACTGTGTTTGTCATTCAATACAAATTGTCATTCAGAATAAGTATTAATTATATATAAATAAACATTTTATGAATGTCTTGGGATGGAGATTTTTAATATGTCTTATTCACACACAACTTTAAATGGGTAATCATAGGTTTATGATGTCACTATATTCCCCCATACAGACTTTCCCTCATTTTGCAGAAGACTTCTTGTTGTTGAGTCCACGCTGATTTCCTATCTAGCAGTGTGTATATAATGACAAAATAAATTCTCAGCATTGAAATGAATTAATATTGTAATGTAAATGCACTTCTGGAACCGCTGCCTTTAACACAAAAGTTCCAGTTTTTGAATATGGAATGTACTTGTCAAGCTGTTGGTGTTTTTGTTTCTGTTTTACGTTGTGTTTCATTTGGGAATGGGGGAAATAAAAATGAATTCAAGTTTCTAATAAACTCAAGCTTTGATTGCTTCCTTCTGCTCTCTTGACACATCAAGTGCAAAACATTGTACGTATTGAACATCAAAACACTTGTAGAACACAGCAGCTGAATGGATAGAGAAGTAATGTACTGTAACAAAGAAGAAACTGAGCTTTTGGGCTGGAGAATCATGCATGTTAATGAACGTTTCAGTTCTCAATTGCACAATAACTGATATTTTATAGCAAATCCTCCAAATGGTGCACCCTGTGAGTAATTGCGGTTAACTGTCTTGCTCAGTTGCATTTCTTTACTGTGTTGCAGTAGCTCAGTGAGTGAATCTAGCAGCATTTTGGGTTCTGGCCAGCTGACTGTTCCCTGACTCATCGCTGTGAAATGCTAGACTGAAGGAAAGAGACAAAGGTCAAATGCCAAAAAGAAAGAGTAAGAACAGAGTGAGAGATCCTGTATTGATATTGTATAGTATGCACCAATGTTTTTAATGTATGAGGGAAGTTTATAAAACTTAACTGAATCACTTAACGGTCAACAAAAGTCTTTAGAATGGATCACCTGACAGCTAGAAGTCTGGATGATGTATTCCAGATGGGCGCAGATGGCTCAGTGGTTAGGGAGTCAGACTTGTAGTCAGAATGTTGCCAGTTCGATTCCCGACTGAGCCAACTGCCGTTGTGTCCTTGGGCAAGACACTTTACCCTAATTGCTCCCAGGTCGTTGCTGTAAATAAGAAATTGTTCTTAGTCAACTTACCTGGTTAAATAAAGGTTAAATTAAAAAAAATTAAATGTATTAGGTAAATGTGGCACCATTGTTGTATTATATTCTACTGTTGAAGATATGATTGTGATAGTATGATTGGCTTAGTTACCACTGAACTGGATCATCATAATTCATACTTAAGCAAGTTTATCCTCTGATCCTTAAGTGTCTTATGCAGAAATAACCTAGTACAAATAGTTTACAGGCCTCTGCCATTTGAAAAGCTGCACACATGCTGGCTGCAAAGACTCCCCTGTGTAGAAATGCCCAATGAAATCTGGGGACTGTGGAGGAGGAGCAGTAGATGTGATTGATGATTTCAGGCTTATTGTTAGACGGCCTCTGGCTCTCTTTCTTCACTACAGTCATTCCAGATGTCCAGTTGTGTTCACAGAAATGTAAAAGCCTAAAAACTACTAAATTGAAAGACATTTCGCAAATGAGCTATTACAATCAGAAGATATGGGGAAAAGGCATCCAACTTTAACTCTGTTTAATGTCGATTGGGTTGGTAACAAATGTCAATGAGAACAATGTGACTGAACTTTCCATGAAGCCTTTTGGGAATCGTCATCAAAAGATTACTGGATAGGAAGACTAAATTCATTTTTGATTAGGCTTAAAGACATGGTCATGGTTTAGTAGCTAAGGATGTTATCAAGGATTAAATTTAAAATTAATTTCAACATTTTCATGCAATTGGAAGCTTGTAAATATGTAATATTGACATTAAATACTGATTTAGACATAACGTGGTGATAAAAAAGAGTTGATGTGGGATTTTAACAAACCCACGGTTGCCTGCATTTGGTGTTTGTAAGTATCTTAAGTGTGTGGAATGAAATGCACTTGTAAACATCCAAATATGCGAAAATACAAACACAGGTGAGGGAGCGGTGCCCCCCAATTATTGGGGACAATGTGTCCAAGTTCACTGTGGGCTGTTCCATGTTATGTTTAATCTACTGTTTATCCAGAATCATGTCATTTCACTTCCACATAGATCTCTCGTATCCACAAACAAATGGACTCAGCTGTTTCACATTCATTCATTAGGACTGTTGGTATTTACATTCCAGTTTGTGTTCAGGTAGCATATTTGGTGTCTATGTTTTGTGTGATTAGGTGTAGTATGTTCTACATTTACATTTTTGACTCCACACAGTTGTTTGTATTTACAAGTGTGTTTTCGTTGATTAAACACCATTTTCTTTATCTCATTCGCATTTGTTTCCAATCTTCCCAACTACAGGTCATACTTCATGACAGGGAGTCAGGGTGTTACACAAAATGACTAATGTTGCCAAAACATGCTCCCGTTTTTATACAATGTGTAGTCCACTGGACTCAACTAAGCCATGGGTTCTTTGTAACATGTAGTGTAGATACATAAGTCCCTAACAGCCTGTCCTTACCTGATCAATTCTGAACAATATGTGCCTGTCACACATCATGCAGTCAGGGACTTAATTCCCCAGGAGCTCTGGCACATCCTTAATAAAAATGGGCATTTTAACATTATTTGATCAAATTAACCACTCACATGCACAGTTGTGCATAGGTATATATTGTCTGTCCAAACCACTGGACAACCACTGAGATTTTTTTTCCTTTGTCTGTGTTTTTATAGTGCTCCTTTAATTTTCAGAAGGCCTTAATGGACAAATCATTCAAAGTAAGGCAAACTGCAATGTCAGCATGTGTAGGCCATGATGTTGTCTGGCCAAAAAGACTATGACATGTTGTCACATATTGCATTTAATTGCCAAATATAGGAGGCAACATGTCATACTCTGTATATGTACTGTGTGCAAGGTGTAGTGGGAGATTGATTATTCAAGTTCACTGAGTGATTCACTTCATCACCGATTACCAAAGGAATGACACATTTAAAGTAAGGTTCCACCTGAAACTCAATTGAGCATAATTGTCTATAAACAAGATTTATTTTAACAAAACATTTGTAAATCAGAAATATGAGACAATGAATGATTCTGAATTCTGTTGTAAGTCACTGTAATTTTGACTGCAAATATTTTGAATACTTGTTTCCATTTTAGAATATGTGACTGCTAAATGCTACCCACATTTATATAATAGCTAGAAAACAGAAAGTGGTGGGAATGGTCTAACTGCCACGATAAACTAGAATGCAGAAAATCATGTAAGACGCCTTGGAGACCAGGTGCGCACACTCAGCGAGTCGCATTTCAAATCTTTTCTCTCTGCTTTCTGCTAATGAAAATGAATGGGAGTGGCACATTCACCTTACGTGCATAATGTACAGTATGATGGCTATAAGTTGCTTTAGCTTTAAAAAATGTAATAGTGATGATGACAAAAAATGTATATATGATATATCTATGACAGAGTGAAATATTCATGCAATTCTTTTGGTCATTATCTATTAATCCACTGAGATCCTACTGCATCCAAAGAGCAGTAGCCAACCATTTAGCCTACCACAGCAATAGGAATCACCGAATTTCACTGGAACCTGCTGATTGCTTCTGATCAGTGGTGTCGGATTGGGGGTAAAACCAATACTGATTACCAGGGCCCAAGGGGAGAGAGGACCCTTGAAAAGTCTGGAATATTTTATATATAAAACATGGGGGCCATCAGGACTGCCTATGCATAGGGCCCAGGATCTTGTGCTACACCCCTGCTTCTGATTATCAAGAAGTGATGTAAGCTGTTGCTGTGGGACTAAGCTGGAAGAAAGTTGTAAGGAATACAGAAAGGGTTGGAGTGTGTGTGTGTGTGTGTGTGTGTGTGCCGTGTGTGCCGTGTGTGTGTGTGTGTGTGTGTGTGTGTGTGTGTGTGTGTGTGTGTGTGTGTGTGTGTTGGTTTAACAGATCGTATTAGG
>JACXGM010000084.1:40245-87524 GCA_016801145.1 Umbra pygmaea
TATGGTTTCATTTTAGGTTCAGGTATTCCAGATTAGGTTTAGGGTTAAGTTTAGGTATTAGAGCAAGGTTAAGTTTAGGCATAAATGTTACGTTATTGAGGTTAAGGTTAAGTTTAGTGTAAGGTTAAGGTTAGGGTTAGCTTAAGGTCACGGTTAGGTTAAGGTTAGGGCTAAGGTTAGGGTTAAGGTTAGGTAACATGGATATGTATGTTTTCTGGTCCCCACAAGGTTAGCTGTACACAAGTGTGTGTGTGTGTGTGTGTGTGTGTGTGTGTGTGTGTGTGTGTGTGTGTGTGTGTGTGTGTGTGTGTGTGTGGTGTTTGTGTGTGTGTGCCGGTGTGTTGGTGTGCATGTGCATACGTTTGTTGAAAGAGTGCTTCAGGCAACAGTGCAGGTTTAGCAGGCAGCTAAATATAAAGTGTGAGCAGGGAGCACTTTGGT
The DNA here is from genome assembly GCA_016801145.1 of Umbra pygmaea. Lineage (NCBI taxonomy): Eukaryota > Metazoa > Chordata > Actinopteri > Esociformes > Umbridae > Umbra > Umbra pygmaea. Next base: position 40,687 of record JACXGM010000084.1, read on the forward strand.
TTCTTTGGCTTAGACTGGTGGTGTCCAAATCAATATCAGGTGTATTACTGCAGCGCCAGCACTGTGCATTTCATACCTCAATAGTCAGCATGTGCCCCCATCAAAACATGGTGTATGTTATGTATTCTGGAAATATTTCAAGTATTGGTTTACTGGATTAAAATATTTTGTTTGGTAATGTAGACAGAAAGAGATGTCTGCTATGCTCAGCCTAACGAGCAAGAAAGGGTCATGAGACTGCCAATGTAGACATGTTAGAGGGAGGTTTCATACCATTACAAAACAACAAGTCACAATACTAGAGCATATCACAAAGGTAGTATGAATCCTGAAAGCATAGAAAACAATCAACATGTTAAACATTAGTGCTTTTTCTTGACTGGAGCATCTATAAAACACTCAAAGAGCAACTTTACTGCTCAACGTCCATTAAGCAATACTGTGCAATAACACAGATTGCTTCTCCATGAACTTGATTTATGTCAGTGTCCGACCATGCTCCAGTGTATTAATTTAATAAATGTTAATGTGGGAGCATGGGAAAAGACATACTACTCTTGGTTGTACGGTCTGTGGTTGAGCGGGAGTGGGAGACAGAAAGACAGAGGATAGCTTTTCTCAGGAGAACCATGCATGGCAAAGCTAAGACAGTCAGCGGTGACTCATACCACCGGGTTTCCATCTTTCCACAACAGTCGTAAAACCTTGGACCATTAATGGGTTTCACATTGAAGAGACTCACTGTGAATATTCTTAATTTATCTACTGAGTCACAGTGGAAACTATCTCCAGATTTGATCTGTTTCTCTCTGTCTCTGATCCTGTAGGGGTTAGCCATTTTGTGGCACAACTGAACACAGTTGGTAAACCGCTATGAATCCCCTGGTTCCTAATGCTGAGCTTGCAAGTCAACAAATCTTCCAAGGCTGGTCTTTGCAAGACACCAGCCAAGTAAAATTTGGATTCTAGTAAGATTTGGCTCAGGGGACATCTAAGGCCAAAGAGGTGGCAAAATCCCATCTACTGTTAAATGTCAAGTTAAAACACACAATCTGGGTTAAGTAATGTGATGACAGCAGGGAAGATTAAGAACGGAACACTAACAAAATTATGAGGGACTAACATTTTCTCCATCTTGGACATTATCTTACAGCCTATTGGATAGTATGAAGAATCAGAGCTTTTCTCTAATGCAATTTGGCAATAGCCCTAAATAACCTGGCTTACGTTATGGTTATTCTTGGAAGACTTATATCATAAATGAATATGCCTTGAGAAAGGATACTTATACAAGGGCCAGTAAACAGTTTTAAAACCAAAGGGCACACTGCCTTGGTGGAAATGTTAGGGTGGGAAAAATTATGAACATGCAAAAGCTTGTTGAGATTTGGCCATAAAAAGGACAGCAACATCCACAATGGCAAGTACAATTCTTTAAGGTCCTTGAGCTTCAACATAGGAAGCAGGGGCCTCATTTACAAAACTTTGCGGTGGATTTGTGTCAGAAGTGGGGTACAGTCAAAACATAGGACGTGTGTAAGCACAGAAATATTCAGATTTATAAAACTGTGCGCATGCCCGACCTATGCCGTTTTACATTTATAAATCACAATCAACTCTAATACGTGGCGCAGCTTTTGCAGCTTCATGGCACACCCATATTTGGCCATAAATAGTCATTGGAATGCCTCCAAATTAATATTCATAGATTGAGAAATCATGGCAAACACAGAAAATGAAACTTCACTCAATGTAAAGTAGAAATTATTGTTGACAAGGTAAAAAAGAGGAGGAAAATGTTGTTTGGAGGGCACAGTGTGGCCATTACTAATGCCAAAAAGGTGTTGGAGTGGCAAAAGGTTGCAGACGCTGTGAATGCCGCAGCCTCAGAAAATCGGACCGTGGCCGAAATAAAAAAGTGGTCAGATATCAAAGCCGATTCCAAAAAGCGTCTAACGCTTCATTGCAAAAGTGTGCCTGCCACGGGTGGGGGAAAATTGGTTACATTAGAGCAAAATGTCTGCATCACAAATTCACCAAATAAACTTTCGCAATTTAATTTACAAGTACCCAATTTGGACACAAGGAGTTGCTGGAGAGCGACGTGGAAGGATATATAATCTGAGTTCTCTAATCCAATTTTGCGCTGCCTTGTGCAAGAGGCCCGGGCACAGTCAGAGAACCCATTGTCAGGCTTGAACCCATGACCATTGTGCTGTGGACTGTCCTGCAAGAGAGCGATATAACCCCCTACGCCATATGGACCCCCAATATGTATGATTTTTTATAAAAACTTACAGTGTTTTTCCCTGAGACATTGGGCCAACATTGAATTTTCTTCAGAAGTAGGACTAAATATAATCTGTCTGATAACAGAGGGCTACGTATGACTCACTGCTCTGTACTTTTGTAACCAAAATGTTCCTTAAAGTACAATTCCAGTGTAAATACTAATATTTAATATAGTAATTTTAAAATGTGGTAAATAAACACAGCTTTTTCTGCTTTTTTGCCCGAAGACGAGAGTACATTTCGGGGGCGTCTATTACCGACTATAGTTGACACAAGCACTGGAATAGTTAGTCTAGGCACTGGGGTTAGTAGGAAGGGAAAGCGAAGGGAGGGGTTGCTGTACACAGTATGTTTTATTTCGAGTTCAGCTTGCCAGCTATCAACACAGTCTCAGCCGAAGTGTAGATTTAGCAGCCAAAACATTTAAACTCATAGCTAGCCAGCATTTACAATATGTTAGTAATTATGCTATGTAGTCATGTGATTATATCTTTGTTGAAAATCAGAGGAGCAACACTTAATTTTAAACATGTTGTGTCTGAGGGGAGCTGAAAACGGAACAGTTCTTGGGGACTGTAGACAAGGTAACTAGATAATGATGGGGGATCATCACTCCCTGTAAAACTAGCAAGTGTCATTTGCTATGATTAAGACCCCATTATTTTATGGCAGGTCATGGATTTTAAATGATTAAAGCTCCACTGTGTATTTCTTTGAGTTGATTCTTAGCAAAAAAAACTTTGTTCTTTCACAAATATGTGCTCATTCATGTGTAATTACTTCCACCTAATAATCAAAGTATTTTCGTAAGTGTAGAATCTTCCATTCACAATACATGCAATCGTGCCCGCTCACCATGTTACGTCTCCATCTTTAAAATACATTAGCCAAAGAGGGACATACCTGGAAATTCAAGCTCGGCCATTCGCGCTTTTACACAAGTGACACCGTGACGAATGCCAGGGGGAGATTACTCACGACTGCCGGGAAATTTCACAGCCTGTTGAAGATGTAAGATCATGCCTGTTCTCGAGGACATGTAATAGTAGCGCTGGCTCAAACTATAAAGTAGTCAAGAAGTTCGGCTAGCAACACAAACAGGGATTTTTCGTTTCAAAATAATAGCGCTCGTGGTTCATTGCAATAATAATTGTTTATTCATTGCATGTCCATGTTCATGTTTTGCTAAAATTAGTATTCTGTTTAAATAAAACAGACTCTAGTGAATGTTTTTCAAATGTAATCGTGCTTTCACATGAGACACTGACAATATATTCAATCAAATTGTGTGTAAAACATATTTGTTACTTTTATTAATAAAACAAGTTAAATTATAATTTTTGTTATCACATGCTCTTATTGTTTCTTTACACACAATACAATTGCATTTGGTTATAATTCACGGGCTGTGTAGTGAATTAACAATGACTATTGCAATGAATCAAAATGAGCGCTATTGTTTTGAAAGAAAAAACGAATATACAGGTTGACGTTGCCGGTATAATAACGCTGTTGCTTGTCATATACATTTTCACCAGCAGATGGGAGCAGATCTTACACAATGCAGCTTTAAACAATTTAAATAATGCAATGTTTGTGTTTCAATGTTTATTTAGTGAATCAACCACAAGCACATAAATACTGAATATAAGGCCACATAAAAATGTGTGAATTCCTCTCACCTTCCTACATGTAGGGTAAGGTGGGGTAACTATCCCACAGGGGGTAATTGCCCCCTCCCCTTTATTTCACATAATGCCCACAACATGTCACCAAATGTATTCCCCAACACTTTCCCTGGCTGGCACTGATCATGCACTACTAAAATTGTCCTTTTTTACTCACCTTTTCATTTATTTAATTATTGGTTACCCATTTAATATTTTCATGATCTAAACACAAGGAGTCACTGGAGAGCGATTGTGGCAGGATATACTTATCTGATGTAGCTAACCCAAATCCTGGGCAGCGCTATGCCACTGTTGCGCTGCGTCGTGCAGGGGGCCCGAGGAATGTCAGAGAACCCATGGTTGGGCTCAAACCCACAACCATCAAAACATAGACTGCCCTGCAATGCAGCGGCATAGCCCACTACGCCACACTGATCCCCCTAAATACATTTTTCAACCCACTTTTTTCAATCAAACCTGCCTTGTTCTTCTTGGCATAGATTATGTTTTGTGTGTTTAAGAGAAATGGGCTGCTAATCAAGAATTTAATGTTGGTGCAGGCAGAGCCTGTTCCGTTGTGTGTGGCCACTTCATTAGGTACACCTGTTCAACTGTTCTCAATGCAAAAATCTACAGTAATCAGTCAATCACGTGGCAACACGTCAATGTATGTACAACATATAGACATAGTCAAGATGATCGGTGAAGTTCAAACCAAGCATCAGAATGTGGAAGTTGACTTAGAACAGGACTTTGAACATCATGTGCTGTTATAGCCCATCTGCTTCAAGGTTCAACTTGTGCATTCAGAGATGCTCTCAAGGATGATCAGTGGAAACAGGATGCACCTGAGCTCAATTTTTTATGTCATGGCAAAGGCTGTGAATACTTATGTACATATGTTTTTTGTTTTTTATTTTTTATAAATTTGCTAAGATTTCCAACACACTTCTTTCACATTGACATTATGGGGTATTGTTTGTAAGATTTTGAGGGAAATAATCAATTTATAACATTTCTGAATAAGGGTGTAACATAATAAAATGTGGAAAAAGTAAAGCGCTGTGAATACTTTCCGGATGCACTGTATTTAAACATCATTTGATATTTTCAGCCATGTCAGTATTGATGACAGCCATAGGAGGGGAGAACTCTTAAGGGGAGATTTCTCCTCAACCACAACCCAATCTCAGTTCCTGTGGACTTACTTATTTTATACTTACATGACCAGAAACCCCAGTTAAATTTGTATTGTGATTTTCTCATGATTTCTAATAAACAGTCATTCTTGTTGAGGGGCAGTAATAATGGCTCCATTGTTAAAATGAACCAACTGCATGTGATCTGTAAAATCTGTAAAACACAACACAAATATCTCCAGTTGGCCATTTTTTTTAACATTAAAATTAATATGACTAAACACATGGCAGGTTAGTCCTACTTCCAGTAATGATGTACACTTGTGTTTGAAATAATAGCAGTGTGTTAAAAAAAGTAAGTAAAGCTCACAATTTTTATAATAGCTTTTATTTCCATACAAGCAAATGCATTGGGAAAACTGCACAGTCTATATTCCATATCAAAACATTTAGAAAAATCTATAAAATTTGTTATTACTTTACAGAAAGTGAAGGAATGTTAGACTTTTCAAAAAAATTGCAATGTATGCATTTGTCTTTACAAACTCAAAACATTTACTGTATAAACTGAAAAATGCTTGAAGATTTAGCCATCCTGTGAGTCACTGAACCCTGTGAATCCTGTGAATCACAATCACCTGAATTTAGTTGTATAACCACGGTTTTCTGAGAACTGCTTCACATCTGTGTTGCATGGAGTCAACCAACTTCTGGCACATGTGAACAGGTATTCCAGCCAAGGATGATTGGACTACATGCTACAGTTCCTCTGCATTTCTTGGTTTTGCCTCAGAAACAGCATTTTTGATGTCTCCCCACACATTATCTATTGGATTGAGGTCCGGGGATTGGGCTGGCCACTCCATAATGTTAACCTTGGTGGTCTGGAACCAAGATGCTGCTCGTTAACTGGTGTGTTTTGGGTTGTTGTCTTGTTACAAAAAATCCTGTCTAAGAAATGTTGTTCCATTGGCAATATCTTGTATTCAGGTCAAAAAAACTTAAATAAGACATATTTACTTAACAAGCTATATTTGTATTAGATAATGAAACTTGTTTTTAGTAAATATGCCCTAAAAATCAGTGAAATTTGTTTTGTTCCATTGGCAGATTATTTCACTTATTACAAGCAAGAAATACCTTGTATTCATAGTTTCGTACTTATTTTTGGAGCGTCATTTTTTGGAGTGTACCCATTTCAAGGGCATTTCCTCTTCGGCATAAGGCAACATGTCCTCATTAAATATGTTGGTGTATTAATACTGATCCATGATCCCTGGAAAGTGATAAATAGGTCAGACACCATACTTTGAGATACATCCCCATGTCATGATGTTTGCCTCACCATGCTTCACTGTTTGGGGTCGTCTACAAACCGTCTGTGGCCCCTAGACCCAATGAAAAAAATCTTGCTTTCATCAGTCCACAAAATGTTACGCCATTTCTCTTTAGGCCAGCCAATGTGTTCTTTGGCAAATAGTAACCTCTTCAGCACGTGTTGCTTTTTCAACAATGGGACTCTGCAGGGGCTTCTTGCCAATAACTTGGCTTCACATAGGCGTCTTCTAATTGTTACAGTACTCACTCACATTGGCTGAGTCTTTGCCATTTTGGCTATTCTTCGGTCCATTGGAATGGTGGTTTTCCATTTTCTTCCACGTCTTTCTGGTTTTGGTTGCCATTTTAAAGCATTTGAGATAATTTTTGCTGAGCAGCCTATAATTTTCTCCACTTCTTTGTATGTTTTCCCCTCTCCAATCAACTTTTTAAACAGCGTACGCTGTTCTTCTGAACAATGTCTGGAATGACCATTTTACTCAAATTTTAGAAAGAAATGCAGTATAACCAGCATTTTCTGCTTTCCTTCTTGAATGTCATGATTTCACACCTGTTTCTTCACAGAATTAATGACCTCACTGCTTGAACTCCACACTGCCATTATTTTGAACACGCCTCTTTCAATTAATGATTCAATTACACAGAATCAGCAGGATGCATGTCATGACCGTAGGGTCTGTTCTGTTATTCTACTGCACCAACTAGTAAATTTGCCATGATTTACCAAAAACAATCATTGATCTTTATGTTTTCTAAAGAAGCAGGAAAGACAAATCAATCAAAACAAACACCGTCGGTATATGAATGTGTGAATGAATGGGTGAAAGTGAGGCTCTGTAAAGCGCTTTGGTGGGCATTGGTCAGAAAAAGCGCTATATAAATGCATTCCATTGACCATTTTTTTTACTTTGTTGGATGATTAGTTGGTGCTTTTTCAATTGTTAAACAGAAAAAGATAAGCTCAGTGGAACACAGTAAGTTTAATGTTAAAAGTACATGAACATTTATAGCCTCAAAGCATGCTGTGAAATCCTCATCACCTCTACTATTAGACTTCCACAAGGTGCTAACTTACATATTTTTTTGACATACATGCAATTGTATCAATGTTCTATCAGAACCAGCATTTACTTTTCATCAATTTGAACTACAGTAGCTCGTCTGTTGGCTCGGGCCTCACGGGTCAGCATTCGCTCCCCACGTGCATTAATGTGCGTTGGCCGTCCATGACCCTGTCACCGGTTCACTTCATATCCGTCCTAGAATCACTTTTGATAGGTACTGATTAATGCAGAACATGAACACACCACAAGAGCTGCAATTTTGGAGATGCTCTGACCCAGTTGTCTTGCTATCACAATCCAGCCCTTGTCATAGTCGCTCAAATCCTTACGTTTGTCCATCCAATTCCAATTGTTTGGTACAACAGAACAATGCAAGTATGTTAGCATACCGTAATTCCTCAAATAAAAACTGGTAGTCAAATAAACGCTGGGTCTCTGATAGTGGCCGGGGGAGTGGTCAACACGGACAAATAAAGGCCGGTCTTAAAAAAAGGCAGGGGGAATTTTACTTATGGATATCTCCTGGGTGCCTTTCATATAATGTGCATTCCAGTTAAGCGTAATGTACATTTCTATCACTTTGGATTCAACAATATATATGAATAGAGTCAACAATATATTCATGCTATTTTCGGATTATGGTACTTATCTACAGCCGCGATACTCCTGCAAGCTGACATTCCGTAGGTTTTTGTTCCAAACCTAATATAGCACAAGTGACGCTACTCACTACCAGGTTGAAACGATAACTCATTTACGGAATTGCAGCTCAAGTATAATTGTCCTACCCTTATTTCAGGCAATGTGTCTGTATGTTTTAATCAGCTTGGTGTTGTTTGTATTAACATATATGTAGATGGCAGAAACTACGTTGGAAATAACATAGCTCCCATTCAGTGCAAGAGATTGAGTCTTCAACAACTTTTTTCAACTACGTATTGGAACGTTTACAAGAAGTATTGAGATTGCTTTAACAACGTAATGCAGCAATAAAAGGCAAACTGGAACAAGGATTGACATTAATATATAGCCAATTATACTTATCAAACAGAGGGAAATTAGAAATAAAGGCCTGTCTCTAACAAAAGCCTGCTTCAAATAAAAGCTGGTTGCCTTCTGCAGTAGAGGTAAATAAAGGCCCCGGTCTTTATTTGAGGAAATACGGTATGTACCAAAAGGTGTTTGCTAAATGTCATAACTCTTAATCAACAGATCAAACAACATATAAAATATGGGGCTCCAGAATGATGCAGAAGTAATATTTTGAAAACCATACACTTTTGTTACAAATAACCATGTTACGTTTACATCCATCGAGGTAATATTCACTATTACATAGTGACATGTTGTACTGATACTAGGCTGAAAATAAATATGAGTAGAGCGTCATACATATGTAATTTCAGGACTGTAGGTCCAACTGGAAAAGGCACATTGAAAGTTTGCCTTTGAGTTGAATGTTATATCACTGCAGTGTAATCAACTGTGATGGCATTACATAAACTGTCCATATACCAAACATGCAAAGTGGTCATCTGCTCTCCACAGATACTTTTGTTAAGGTTTGACACTCTGGAAGAAAAAGGGTTGGGCTTTCATTTCTTTCCATATATGTCTACTCTTCACTGTTACTGGTGTCCATACCTCTTTTTATAGGACTAGAGCTCAGTCAGTACCAGGTGTTTCAGATCGCCTTCCAACTGCCATGACAGACTCTACACTGCAGGGAGGTCCGCAAACCACCACAAATAATGACGGAAGTTTAGTTACAAACTCTTAATCGTTTTTTTAAACAAGTGTGGTAGAAAAGCAACTATGTACTAGGTGTTTTGCTTGAGTGTGTGTGTTTAGAGGGGCAAGTCAGAAATTAGTTTTAAAATGTCTTTCAATCTCTAAATATTATTTAAACGGATTCATGGGGAAAACATAGAGGGCACAGACAAATCAGAATATTTAAAGAGGTCACCTAAAACAACATATTCCTTTGTTATACACATTGTTCTCTAAGTCATTTTCATTCAATCAGAACCAGTCATTTTTATTTGACATAACAGGTTTTTCTTTAGCAATTCCATGTTGGTTCAGAGGAAATCTCCCTTGTAATAGAATAAAAAACATGAAAGTGAATTACTGGAGTTGCAAAAACCATACTGCAAGTTGCATTGATTAAATCAAAAAAATAATTAGAATGAGGTAGGTAAGTAATTGGGAACCAACTGCACCAATCAAAGGAGATATTTTTTAGAAAATATTTTGGCCAGGACTCCAAGCTTAGAGGAAAGGAGATCTCAGAGGACATCAGGAAGAGGATAGTGAGAGCACATCCGTCTGGGGAAGGCTACAGTATTTAACTATCTGAAAGAGATGAGTTCCATCTGTCCACTCTGAGGAAAATCATTTACAAATGTTAGGGGGTTCACGTGGCGTAGTGGACTAAGTTCCACAACCATCTACATCATGATAGTCACAGCTTTTGAGCCTGACTATGGGTTCTCTGATTTTCCCCGGGCCTCCTGCATGAGGCAGCGCAAATTGGCTTAGCACTGCCCAGGATTTGGGTTAGATAAGTGAGCGACTCATTGTGTCCAGATCGGGCGCCTGTGGGTTCAATCGCGAAAGTGTAGTCGGTAAACTTAATCATCATGTGTATCGATAGGTTCTCGTAGGTAGAATGTGAGAATTGAATAGAGAAATTGATATGCAATACAATGACATATTGTTGGATCCAAAGGGCAGATGCACAAATACACTGGGCTTGGCTTGGTCAGAATGCAGGGACACAAGCGTCTGTGTATATTGGGACACAGGCAGAGGTACACAGATGCTTGGCTTGGTTGACGTCAGAAGGCAGAGGTCGAAACCAAGTAGACTCAGACCGAAGTACATGAACAGGATCCAAGGGCGTAATCAGATCACAGGCAGCAATGGTCAAGACAATAGCAGTAAACAGGCAACGGCACAAAACACTTTGTGATCTCAAGAGTAAGAGAAAACAAACACAGGTCAATACACAGGTAAATCAAGAATCAGATGTGGAATGCTCAATAAAGACAATACCTCACAAAGAGGATGTGTATCTGGCATGGCTATATACTGTGTAGTGTGCTGTGGCAGGTGTCAAAATTCAGGTGATTGTGATCTGTGGTGTGTGCTGCTTCTGTGGGAGATTTTTCCTTGTAGTGATTAATTAACAGAACAATAACCAGTCTTTACATGGAGTGTGTGACAAGGGTCAGCTAGATCTCTTTTTCTTAGAATGTGTATATACATGATTGTTAAATATTACTCTTGTACTGTTTGGTCTTTCCTTAAAGCTATTATGGATCTCATAAAACATTAAGCAGCAAAGACTGAAGTTATACAACCATTTAAAAATGATTTAAGGAGTTATGAAGTAACTGGTCCACTGTAAAATATTGGAGACAAAAGGGACTGGCCTTGTTGACTTAAGCTAGGATGCTTTGAAGCTCACCACATGTGGGTTTACTGTGGTTAAAATGCTAATGGTAATTGGGGGAAGACTATTGCTGTTCCTGTGGTTTAGAAAATGCATCTTTTGTCAAGGATTCATTGGTGTGTTTGGATTTAAAATGTTAGAGTTAACCAATAGGGAATGAGTGTTGACTGATATAAGGATGAGAGAGGAGATTCGGGACTTCTCTCTAGGCTAAAGATGGGAAGTCAGGACTTTAACCATTAAAGTCTTATTTGCTCTAATTATCATATCTCCAGGACTCTGAGTGCAATTATTTAATTACTAAATGCATTAAAAATATACTAAACTTTCATGAGTGTTGGGAAGTGAGGTGTTTGTGTCTTGTGAGTGCGATCTGCGGTGTTTGCTGTGTTCAAGCGCTGAATTATCAGTCTCTGGTGTGGAGGCGACCTGACCTGAACTGGAAACCCTCACATCCTGTGCACGGTCCAACTAAAGGCTTCGGTGTTGGATTTTCAGTGTAATAACAATTGGCAGCTGAGTGACATGTGGATGGATGAAACGTGTGCGCCGCTGACCATCCCACCGATCTGTTGCGGAAGGAGTTGCGAAACTGCCGACAAGGCAGGATTAGAGGGAATTGGGAGGGAAGAAAAATACGGGAAAATCGAAAAAAACAACAACAATGGAGCACATATAACATGACAATAACTTGGTTTAGAAGTGGATGAATCAGGTACCAAACTGTAGGTGAGAGTAGGCAGGCGTCACACTCAGCATAGCTTGTTACAATGCTGTAATTTATTGCAGTTTAAAATAAATTAGCCCTTACAAGGCACTCGATAAACAATGCCGTGGGAAACAGTGAAACCCAAAGTAAACGGCTTCGCCTTGCAAGGCGGAATAAATGTAGCCACTACACTTGTTTACGTAAATATTTTAATTTAACCTTTATTTAACCAGGTAAGTTGACTAAGAACAATTTCTTATTTACAGCAACGACCTGGGAGCAATTAGGGTAAAGTGTCTTGCCCAAGGACACAACAACATTTGGCTCAGTCGGGAATTGAACTGGCAACCTTCTGACTACAAGTCTGACTCCCTACCCACTGAGCTATCTGCGCCCCTGTCAAATACACTGTCAAATAGACAAAACACCTGTACATGTAGACAATCAGTCACGAAGATTAACCAGCCTGACAAACTCTATATAATGAAACAAATGACAATCACAAAACAGGTGCATAAAGGTAGTGAGAGGGGGCGTAGGCCCTCATTACGGTCGTGCTCAGGTGCCATTCCTTTTATGTTTTACAGAGTTTGCACGTAAAACTTTTTGTTTAATATAAAGTGAAATTCTGCCATAATATCAGAAATTTTGGTCAGACAGTTTAAAATGTTTTTTCTTTCTTTAAGTGACTAGCTCCACCACACAGCAAGCAGCAACATAGACCCAACGAATCGATAATGAAATTCGTTGCCAACAATTTTAATAATCAATATTTATTGACATTTATCGATTTAATCGATTCGTTGTTGCAGCTCTACTCCCAATTGATTTTAGGAACATTAAAGACCTCAGGCTCAAACAGGCAAGATATGAAGTCTAATTATTTGTTGTTTAGCAGGCAATATGTTGGGCTGTTATGTTGTGAAGAGAATGGCCGTGTAGAAAAAATGCTGGTGGGCGGGATTTGGAATGAGGAAGCCAGCCATTGTACAGTAGGTCTCTACATCAGTGGTCCTCAAACCCTTCCATGGAGGGCCTAGTGTATGCTGGTTTTTGGTCTTACCCTTCAATTAGAGCATAATTAGGACCTAGACTGCCAGGTGAGGGGAGATCCTAACCAATTAGTGACCTACTACATCAGCCTTGTACAAGGTAAAAGTGAAAACCTGCATACACTAGGCCCTACGTGGAAGGGTTTGAAGACCACTCCTCTACATACTAAAATAAATCGTTCCATTGTTAATGTCAGTGTTTGATGATACATAGATGAAGTTGGTGTCCTCTCATCTAGGGAGATATTATACTTTAGTAACATGATGTGTTGTATAAGCTGGAGTCAGGTAATCAATCTTTGTATTTAGCCCTCCCCTTGACACGATAGAGCATAGTGGATAGATATATTCATTGTGCACTCCTGTTGTATGTCAGTTGAATTATGCGTATGCTTTGTATCTACCTGTGTCTAGAAGCATAGGAATCCGCTAAGTATATATTCATTATGCATACTCGCCATACATCCATCAGCTACTGCTTAACCGTTGTACATTACTGGACGTTCTCATTAAATCTGCAACCCATATTCTGCCTGCCTGATCTCGCTCCTTCCTCAACACCTAAACCCTAATTGTGACATATGGACACCCTTACATTCAGGGGCGGACTGGCCATCGGAAAGTTCAGGAGTTGTCCTGGGCCGTCATATTTTAAATTGATGGCCGGTCGGCCATTTACATTACTGGCTGTGGCACCCGAAGTGAAATCAAGAGATACAGCATGTGTGTGCCAACAAGACAGTGCCGTGCCACCCCCCCACGCTGGTCGCTCAATCGCAATGGTTCTTTGTCCCAGTACATCCCTGATCACATTTGTGCCCAAATATGACATATTGTTTCACAATTTGTTTTCATGATGGGTCCCAATATCCAGGCCCGGATTAAGAATTCAGAGGCCCCTGGAAAAAGTACACTAAAAAAAATACTAAAAGTATTAGTATTTTACTGGAAAAAAGTGTAATGCCAACTGCTTTGACTGTCTTGTCGTACAACCGAACGCCATAACCAAGCCCTAAACGCCCCCTTTTTTTTTTATCAACGAGACCATAATTCAAAAAATTAACATCATGATAAACTGCAGAAGGCTTAAATCTAGCGATTGAGACGATATACTCATTATGAAAATGTTTACTAAGGATAATAAATCAAGTATATTATGTATCTCATTCTCATAGACTATTACAGAAACCAAGCTCTTTTGCAACCAGACGTATCACCCCCAGCTGGAATTCAGATAGAATGCAGGTTTAAGGCACTTCCTCATTTGCGTCAATTTGCCAAACCGGATGCTCACCGTTTGGTAACACCTCTAGTGAGCAACTAGCTGGCTTATGCAAGCACATAGTGCTTCACCTTTACCAATCCAGGTCTATTAATCAAATTCTTCCATAATTCACACACAAACACATACACACACCCATTAATGTTTCCTTCCTGTCTCTCTCTCCTCTCCTGTCCTCCTCGGCTCTCCAGGGGTTGCCGCTCTCTCTCTCCCCCTCTCCTTTTTTCTGTGAGGAAAAGGATGCAAACAGTATAGGCCAACTTGTCAAAAACCGCGAAAAATCTTAACCCAAGTTTCTTCCCCAAAGGTTTATTTTTACCCTTCTTTGTAATCTTTCTAATTTATACTAAAATATTTTGCACTTATGTATTTAGCACTTTATTATTCAAGGCCACTAGGCACTTTGTTTGATGATTGAATGGTAGTAGACACATTACAAGATGCTGTAAGTATTCTGGTATAATATTGGTTGCTTACAAATTACAATTGCTGGCGTATATACACTCACCTAAAGGATTGTTAGGAACACTTGTTCAATTTCTCCTTAATGCAATGATCTACTCAACCAATCACATGGCAGTTGCTTCAATGCATTTAGGGGTGTGGTCCTGGTCAAGACAATCTCCTGAACTCCAAACTGAATGTCAGAATGGGAAAAAAGGTGATTTAAGCAATTTTGAGCGTGGCATGGTTGTTGGTGCCAGACGGGCCGGTCTGAGTATTTCACAATCTGCTCAGTTACTGGGATTTTCACGCACAACCATTTCTAGGGTTTACAAAGAATGGTGTGAAAATGACAAAACATGGAGTATGCGGCAGTCCTGTGGGCGAAAATGCCTTGTTGATGCTAGAGGTCAGAGGAGAATGGGCAGACTGCTTTAAGCTGATAGAAGGGCAACTTTGACTGAAATAACCATTCGTTACAACCGAGGTATGCAGCAAAGCATTTGTGAAGCCACAACACGCACAACCTTGAGGCGGATGGGCTACAGCAGAACACCCCACCGGGTACCACTCATCTCCACTACAAATAGGAAAAAGAGGATACAATTTGCAAGAGCACACCAAAATTGGACAGATGAAAATGGTTTAAGGGATGTTTTCTTGGCACACTTTAGGCCTACCGGAGCATTGTTTCTGACCATGTCCATCCATTTATGCCCACCATGTACCCATCCTCTGACGGCTACTTCCAGCAGGATAATGCACCATGTCACAAAGCTCGAATCATTTCAAATTGGTTTCTTGAACATGACAATGAGTTCACTGTACTAAAATGGCCCCCACAGTCACCAGATCTCAACCCAATAGAGCATCATTGGGATGTGGTGGAACGGGAGCTTCGTGCTCTGGATGTGCAAGATGCTATCCTGTCAATATGGGCCAACATTTTTAAAGAATGCTTTCAGCACCTTGTTGAATCAATGCCACGTAGAATTAAGGCAGTTCTGAAGGCGAAAGGGGGTCAAACACAGTATTAGTATGGTGTTCCTAATAATCCTTTAGGTGAGTGTATAACCTGTCCAAATATTGACAAATGTACTACATGTATGTCGCTTTGGATAAAAGTGTCTGCCATATGCCCTAAATGTAAATGTAAAAGGAAGCACCTTGTTTTTATGTTTTTTGATAATACTATACTTCATTTAACCTAAAAACTTTATGACAGCCACATCCCGCTTGAGTACTTCCCGCCAATACTGATTCTCTCCATCTAGCTGCTGCACTTGTTTAGCATTCACAGACCAGCTCCCAGTGACAGATGAGCCCTGAAGCAATGCCAACATACAATTACAATGCTCTGTTCTTTTCTCATGCTCACGCAAACGTTCGGGGTGTTTCCAGTCAGAAAAAACTATAACAAATCCATTTTTCTTGGTAGAAAAAAGCATACAGGCAAAGCAAAAAATATTACCTGTAGATAGATGGTGAATAGGCAATCCAGTTTCTGGAAACTTTTTCCCTATTTGGCAGTTGACAGCACAGCTGATCATTAGTAATGGAGCGCAGCTTACCACCCAAACCCCCATCACGAGTTGAGGCTATATTTGCTCTTTCTATTATGAAAGGCAGCAGGTCCACAACCGATAACAACACCACGAGCATCCTTGTCGATTGCCCCCCACAATGTCGGGTCAGACACTGATTAAACCACTGCTCGCTGCTGCTGCTACCGGTACAGCTAACAGGTTGTACTGCGCTGCTAACACTAGCCTCCTCGGGTCCCGGGTTAGCTTGCTCGTCATGATCTACCACACATTCCTCACCCCGATTCTCCTACTGGGCCTGGCTACTTTTGAAGAATGTTTTAATAGATGAAACATGTCTTAATAAAGCCACCTCCCTCTCCTTTTCTCTTTTTCGTTTGCGTTTAGTACAACCGCTGCTCTCACACATTTTCTTGAATTACAATGACAGATCCTACAGTCCACTTGATTCAGCGCGGGGTATTTTTTTAAATTATTATTATTATTTGTTTTTTAGCGCAGGGTTATTTGAAGGCTGCGCAGGGGCGGGTTGTTACGTCAGTGCTTTCCACACATGAGCTTGACCAATTATATAATTATATTTAAATGAATACAAATATCAGCATGGCTTTTCTCTGTTTATACATGGTGTCATTATCTGAAATGTAAATATTTTTTGTTTTCCTTCGCTTGGGCCCCAAGTGCGCATGGGCCCCTGGGCCCGTGCCCAAAATGCCCATTGGGTAATCCGGGCATGCAAATATCTATTGAGTTTAACTACATTAGTCTTGTGCAAAATTGCCCTCAATTACTTGTTTCATTATGTATGCAATACACCTAAAATTAAGCAAATCTGGGGATGTTTAATCCATTTTAATAAAAGTCAATTTTAGTTTAAATATGTGGGTTTTTTAACATTGGGTAAACATTTTTGGTGTCTCACTTCTATTACAGAAAAGATCAATGAGATATTGTCACAGCATATAGATCAATGAAATTATTTAATCCCTACCAACATTCCCAGACAATTATAGACACCAGATGACAACTTTATCAACAATATTGTGTGTATCCAAGGAAACTGTCTGAGCTTGCAAATACAGACCACAAATACTTTAAAGAGATGCTGGAAAAAATGGATTGGAAACATCTGAACATGAGACATACATACAGTATGGGGAAATGTGTTCACCATTTGTGGCTGAGTGTGAGAACACTGTCCAGCTGAAAACACCTTTAGGAAATATCTCAGACTTAAGGAAGTGTGTTTGTCATTACCATGATGATGGAATTAATCAATTGTGAGTTGGGGTTAATGGTTATGTCCGCAGGTCTTCCAGGAGTAAGAAGCTGGTCCTTTTTCATTTGATGATTTGAACAAAAATTTGAGCCAGATGTAACACCATTCTAATATGTGACAAAACAAGCCATTTCCTCTGACCTCTAAATAAAAAAGATTACTTTGTAAAAGGGAAATCATGTCAGCAAATCCACAACTCCCTGGACAGATGTAGGATGGTGAAGGGCACCATCCGACACCAAGGACTCCCAATCTTTTTGCACTGCTCATCCAACTATATTTCTGTGATTTAATTTACAGGTACCCGATCTGCTCACAAGGACTCACTGGAGAGCAACGTGGTAAGGTAGATAATTCGACTTACCTATCCCAAATCCTGGGCAGTGCTATGCCAATTTCCACTGCCTTGTGCTGAATGTCTGGGCAAAGATGGAGAAGCCATAGTCAGGCCCTATATCATCAGCACCTTATGTCAAACTTTGGAATGTTGCTTTTAGTGATTAAAATATTAATTCATTATTTTTCATGAATTAAGGTCAATAGAAAACATTGCATTTAAAAACCAAACTATAAATTTAGTTCCATGTTTGCCAGAGGTTACAGTTGACAAAAAACAACAGTATTGTAAAGTTAAAGCATTTTATTTTGACCGGTCAATGATTTTCACAACACAATGGTACAAGCCTAATTACGAAAAAGTTGGGATAGTATAGAAAATGAGATTGCCAACACTTACCTTAGAGCAACCACACAAACATAGTAAGATAGTGTATATACACTCATCTAAAGGATTATTAGGAACACCCGTTCAAATTCTCCTTAATGCAATGATCTACTCAACCAATCACATGGCAGTTGCTTCAATGCATTTAGGGGTGTGGTCCTGGTCAAGACAATCTTCTGAACGCCAAACTGAATGTCAGAATGGGAAAGAAAGGTGATTTAAGCAATTTTGAGCGTGGCATGGTTGTTGGTGATAGACTGGCCGGTCTGAGTATTTCACAATCTGCTCAGTTACTGGGATTTTCACGCACAACCATTTCTAGGGTTTACAAAGAATGGTGTGAAAAGGAAAAAACATCCAGTATGCGGCAGTCCTGTGGGCGAAAATGCCTTGTTGATGCTAGAGGTCAGAGGAGAATGGGCCGACTGCTTCAAGCTGATAGAAGGGCAACTTTGACTTAAATAACCACTCGTTACAACCAAGGTATGCAGCAAAGCATTTGTGAAGCCACAACACGCACAACCTTGAGGCGGATGGGCTACACCAGCAGAAGACCCCACCGGGTACTACTCATCTCCACTACAAATAGGAAAAAGAGGCTACAATTTGCAAGAGCACACCAAAATTGGACAGTTGAAGACTGGAAAAATGTTGCCTGGTCTGATGAGTCTCGATCTCTGTACATTCAGATGGTAGATTCAGAATTTGGTGTAAACAGAATGAGAACATGGATCCATCATTCCTTGTTACCACTGTGCAGGCTGGTAGTAGTGGTGTTATAGTTTAGTGGATGTTTTCTTGGCACACTTTAGGCCCCTTAGTGCCAATTGGGCATTGTTTAAATGCCACAGCCTACCTGAGCATTGTTTGTGACCATGTCTATCCCTTTATGGCCACCATGTACCCAACCTCTGATGGCTACTTCCAGCAGGATAATGCACCATGTCACAAAGCTTGAATCATTTCAAATTGGTTTCTTGAACATGACAATGAGTTCACTGTACTAAAATGGCCCCCACAGTCACCAGATCTCAACCCAATAGAGCATCTTTGTGCATCCCACAAATCTCCATCAACTGCAAGATGCTATCTTGTCAATATGGGCCAACATTTCTAAAGAATGCTTTCAGCACCTTGTTGAATCAATGCCACGTAGAATTAAGTCAGTTCTGAAGGCGAAAGGGGGTCAAACACAGTATTAGTATGGTGTTCTTAATAATCCTTTAGGTGAGTGTACATTATATATGTAACAGCAGTTATAAAAAAAAACTATTTTAAGCAATGAGCTTGAAAACCCCAAAATCGTCAGAAGCAATGCGTACCACTGATACTACCCATTCCATAATATTTGGTTCCCTTAACAGAACCCCTTGACCAAGCATGCATCCTTGTGTAACAGCAAAGCCTGATGGCCAAATGAAACTACACATCCTGCACAGAAGTATGCACAACTGACGGCCCCTGAGAATGATGGCAGCAACCACTTACATCCCAACCCAATCATGTATTCTCCTTTAACTGCGGCCGGCACAGGCAAGATTAAAAATTGTGATATTGTCACGTTTTCTTCCTGGCTTGCCATTTCAAAAGGACCTCAATGTTTTGTACTTTTTGTGCCCTCTCCACAATAAGCGTTGTTAAGTAGAGTAACTAACGGTTGTTGAGATAAGGTGTACGCTTAACAGTTTACTTGCACATTCTATGCCGCGCTTAAAAGCTTAGTATTTAGTATTCTGTAGTCATTGTGAAATCTCCAATAAGTCAGGAGGTATTATTATTTGAAGCAACTGAGTTCATTAAAAAGCAAATAACTCTTCTCCCTGCCTGGAAGATTTGGGGTTAGTGAGGTAACTTCAGGTTTAACCCTGGGTTTTCAGTATTACAACGTTGGGTTACCTGTTACCGGGTTACATCGCCATGGTAACTTATGCTGCAAACCTAACCTGCTCCAGAGCAGTTGAGATAACCGATTAACCCGAACAAAAGCACCGCCTACTGACCAATCAATTCTTGATTGAAAAATGGGTCACCATACTGGGTGTCGCGATTGGCTTTCTCTGATGAGATCAGCGGAGGGAGTGACATGTCTTTGTCAGCTTCTTGAGCCGTATGTGCCAGTGCAGTGCGATACATCGAAGTTGTGCGTTTACAGTTCCACAAACATTATGCATAGTGTTGCATTTGTTTGTGACAGGTATTTTAATGTATGCTCGGTTTGATACGGACCAACATAAATGTATACCCTTTCACTGTAGAGACAGTAGCCTACATGCGTTTACTTTGACATGCAAGTATTTTGACATTGATTTACACACCTTGTACATTTTTATTTGCTTCCATGACAGTTTAACACTGTCAGGGTTGCAAAAGAAATAATACAATGAATATTATATATTCATACATAATATAAAATATTTATACACGATCAGCATTAATCAACAGGTTTAATGCAAAATACAATTGTGCGTGGGTGGCAATTTATTCCCAGCTTTCCTTCCTGCTTTTTCTGAATTTTATTTTTTGTGCTCTTCATATTTCTCTAAAATTATCATTTACTACAGTTGAGCGAAATATGCGGCTCTGATGTTGTAGTTAAAAAAGTAACTATGTAGTTACTTTACTTAGTTACTTCTCCAAAATGTAACTATGTTACCTTCTGAGTTTTTATTGAAAGTAACTAATTAAACTACTTTAAGTTACTTAAAAAAATGCTTTTTACATATGCTTTTTGGTGTTTCTAGGTTTAGTATCATACAGTACTCATTGGACAAAAAATTATACATTTATTAACCTTCCCAAATATTTAAAAGATTTGAATCAGGTTTAATTGTAAGTTGATAAGAAGGAATGATTAATTACAGAACCTGGGAGCAATTAGGGTTAACTGTCTTGCTCAAAAACAGAATGATAGAGGCTTCACCTTGGTAGTGTGGGGGGGTTGAACCAGGGTCCTAATAAACAATTAGGCCACCTTGCCGCCCCTAGATATGGACTGCCTGATCATGTCGAGTGCAGACTTGTGGTAACTACTTTCTATGGGCATGATCCAATTGACCAATATTATAAGTCTATTTCTGATGAATGTGTGAGTGTTTGTATGTAAAACCAATTTCATCTTAATGTCTGAGTATATAACAAATTTTTATTGAGTAAAGAAATACAGATGAAAGATTTTATTTGAGTTACATACAATATGCAATGGGATTTGACTCCTAGTAATGCTACTGAAATGAATGGAGACACATGGAGAATACATTGAGCAGGCCTGAACCAGGAATATTGAGTCTAAAGGGTACAGTTTAGATCTGTTGGGTGGCAGAATTATAGGCATTCTGAATGTGTGTTTACTTGCACAAATACACACGTTCCGAGTGCATGTCCCTTGAATCCTTGCACACCTTATGTACTGTGTGTAGAAAACGACCATAATATGCGTTCTCATCGCCCATAATATATGTTCTCATTGCCTGTTAAAGCACATTGGACATTTTCTGTAACATATGCACATTTTCAACGTGGAATAACCGGCAAAAATATAACTTGAAAATAACATACCTCTACTCGTTGTAGACACCATAGTAGAAAAAAGCAATTTCGGTTTTCTTCCATTTTGCTAACCTCCAATCTGCATAACGCTGCGCATTAAAATTTTAAGTGCAAGATCTCTCCTTTTTTTGATTGGCATGGAGGCACACTAATGAAATACGGATTAAAAAACAACAACAACGAAATAAATTATTAACTTGTGTTCTAAAACAGTTAAGGTGAAAATATGAGGTAAATGTTACTAATTTTCTGGTTATAAATGTAACTAGTAACTAATTACTTGAATTTTGAAAGTAACGCGTTAGGTTTCGTTTTTTCAAAAAAAAAGTAGTCTGATTAGTGTGACGCATTACTTGGTAACGCGTTATCCCCAACACTGCTCATAAACTTGTCTTTGTCTGCGATTGGTCCGATGGTGCACACACCGCCCCTTTTATGTGTATGCGCTTGTCACTAGATTGGGAAATCCTGGGTTGATTTAACAAATTGATAACCACTGTTGTGACATTTCTTATCTCAATCGCCATTGTTAGGTTCAGTGAAGCCAGGTAATGAAAAGAAATACAGGGTCTGTTGAACTTGCTTCGTAGTATAGGCCCCTGGTCTCCCTTTCTCTATACACCCTACAAGCATGACAGAATGAACCACCATAACATAAGGGAACTCGGGACCACAAGCAGGACCGGGCTGCGTGTCCACCAGGAAATGGTGGAGCAGCGGGGTAGCGGGGAACTGGAGGGGCACTGCCTCTGGGACCCACTGCTACTGCCCTGCCACTGGGGCCCACTGCTACTGCCCTGCCGCTGGAGCCCAGTGCTACTGCCCTGCCGCTGGAGCCCAGTGCTACTGCTCTGCCTCTGGAGCCCAGTGCTACTGCCCTGCCGCTGGAGCCCAGTGCTACTGCTCTGCCTCTGGGCCCAGTGCTACTGCCTGGCCACTGGGGCCAACTGCTACTTCCCTGCTGCTGGGGCCCACTGCTGCTGCCATGCCTCCGGGGCCCACAGAAGAGGCCTATTCAGCAATGTTGCCACCGAAGTGGCCACCAGCAACTGTACCAGGGAGGCTACCCTGGTTACAAAGACCTCCAGCAGAACCTCCACAATTAAGGTTGCTTTTATGGATGGTAAGAGGGGGTTCTGGCCTCCCATTTTTCTTGTGCCTTTTGGGGATGCTCTTTTTTGTTCATTTGGTTCATTTTGTTCCTGACCGCTTCTAGAGCAAAGGCGTTTTTACCCACAACAGTCTCCCGACGCTCTAGAGCGTCAAACACGATTTTATCGCGATTATCTCGCAAAGTGTTCATGACAGCAACTAACACTTGATACCATTGGAAAGATAAAGACCAGTCGAAAAGAATGAGTGTTGGCTCATCCATGTGGTTAAACATTACAGACAGGAAGTAGGACGTGAAAATGACATAATAGCAACTCTGCAATGATGTAGGACAGGTGTGCGTCTGTGATGTTGATCATGGTTTACAAGTATTTTACAATAATTAACAAAAAATGTAACATACAATTTTGTATTTTTTGGCTAAAAACGATTTTTTTTTTTTAGATTATGCCAGCAACGCGAACTCGGATATTTGTTGTTTCATTACAATAATCATTGTTAATTCATTATATAGCTAATGAATTGTAGCCAAATGCAATTGTATTGTGTGTAAAGAAACAACAAGAGCATGTCATAGCAAAAAATATAATTTAACATGTTTTGTACACACAATTTGATTAAATAAATTGTCAGTGTCCCTTGTGAAAACACGATTACATTTGAAAAACATTTGCTAGAGTCTGTCTGTTTAATCCAACAAAATACTGATTTTAGCAACACATGAACATAGACACTACCTATGCAATGAATTAACAATGATTATTTTGAAACGGAAAATGTGCATTCATGTTGCCAGCGTAATATATTGTTGCCAGGCAAACGGTTTTAGGCGTGATCCTCCATCTTCAACAGGCTTTCAAATCTTCCGGCAGTCGTGAGTAATCTCCCCCGGCATTCGTCACGGTGACACTGAGTGTAAAAGCGCGAAAGGCAGAGCTTGAATTTCCAGGTATGTCCCTCTTTTGCTAAAGTATTTTAAAGATGGAGGCGAAACATGGCTGCCGCAATTCGAGCTAATTGCTCATATGTATTCTGAATGGAAGATTCTACGCATACGAGTGTACTTTGATTAGTTGGTGGAAGCAATTACACATGAATGAGCACATATTTTTGAATAAACAAAGAGGTTTTTGCTAAGAATCAACAAAAAAAAACACCATGTAACTTTAAAAAGTGTTATTAATGAAAAGGTGATGTTATACACTGTTACAGTCACTTCTCCAGGTGAGTTGGAGTTGGCACACCTGATACCTTCTCTGTGTGTGTCTTCTGTGTCGGGATTGTTTTCTCCTGGAGTTTTGCCCAAAATAATTCATATGCCTCTGTTCCACCTACAGTGGGGCAAAAAAGTATTTAGTCAGCCACCAATTGTGCAAGTTCTCCAACTTAAAAAGATGAGAGAGGCCTGTAATTTTCATCATAGGTACACTTAGGTACACACAAAAAATATCCAGAAAATCACATTGTAGGATTTTTAATGAATTTATTGGTATCTCTCTACCTGCCCATTAGATTCAGGGTGAGACCCAGAGTAAGACTGACCGTGACCCCCAACCTTTCCATAAACACTCTCCATACACGAGAGGTGAACTGGGGACCGCGATCAGAGACTATGTCCTCCAGGACCCCATAATACCGGAAGATGCGTAAAAAGCGCTTCCGCGGTTTGCAGGGCCGTGGGCACCCCAGAGAGAGGCAGGAGACGGCAGGCCTTTGAGAACCTATCTACAACGACCAAGATTGTTGTGAAGTGTGCCCCCCAGAGGGAGGGAGATCGGTTAGGAAATCGATGGAGAGATGCTACCAAGGACGCTGTGGAATAGGGAGAGGCAATATTTTCCCTGCAGGAAGGTGCCTCGGCGCTTTACTCTGGGCACAGTTCGAACAGGAGGACACTTAAACCCTTATGTTCTCGGCCAAGGTGGGCCACCAGTACTTCTCCCCCAGGCAACCAATCGTACTGCCGATACCAGGATGACCAGCATCAAACTGGTGAGAAAGTGCATCTTCCTTGCGATTCTTACTGCCCGGGATGTAGGACAAGGTGTAAGTGAAGCAGGTGAGGAACAGTGACCACCTGGCCTGGCGAGGGTTCAGTCTTCTTGCTGAGCAAATGTACTCCAGGTTACGGTGGTCAGTCCAAATGAGCAAAGGGTGTTTAGCCCCCTCGAGCCAGTGCCTCCATGCCTTAAGGGCACTGACAATGGCCAACAGCTCATGATTGCCGACGTCGTAGTTGCGCTCGGCAGGTGTCAGCTTCCGAGAATAGAACACACACAGACGGAGCTTCGCAGGGGCTCCTGACCTCTGCGACAGCACTGCCCCAATCCCACTCTCGGAAGCATCCACCTCCAACACGAAATGCAACGTCCGGTCGGGGTGGGCCAAGACAGGCGCGGATGAGAACAAGGCCTTCAGTGAGATGAAAGCTATATCCGCCTCATCGGTCCACCGCAACCTGCTAGCCCACCCTTTAGTAGGGACGTGATCGGAGCCGCAACCTTGCCAAAGCTACCAATGAACCAACGGTAACAATTGGATAAACCTAGGAATCGCTGCACTGCTTTCACTGTGGTTGGAGTTGGCCAATTATGCACAGATTCAATGCGATCCGCCTCCATCTCCACCCCGGTCAAGGTAATGCGGTAACCCAAGAAGGAGATGGCATGTTGGAAAAACAGGTATTTCTCGGCCTTGACGTACAATTCATGCTCCAACAGTCTCCCAAGCACTTTGCGGACCAAGGACATGTGTTGGTCGTGAGTGGTCATGTACACTAGGATGTCATCAATGTACACGATCACTCCGCGCTCCCACAGGTCCCGGAAGATGTCATTCACAAAGGCTTGGAAAACTGATGGAGCATTCATCAGACCATACGGCATGACTAGATATTCGTAATGGCCTGTAGTGGTGCTGAATGCCGTTTTGTACTCATCTCCCTCTCGAATACGCATAAGATTGTATGCACTTCTCAGATCCAGTTTCGTAAAGAAGCGCGCGCCATGCATAGTTTCTATTACAGAGGAAATGAAGGGGAGAGGGTACATGTGTCATTCAGTAATATAATTTAGAGCCCGGTAATCTATGCATGGATGCAGACCCCCGTCTTTCTTCTTTACGAAAAATAAGCTGGAATATGCATGTGAAGATGAGGGGTGTATGTATCCCTGTTGTAGTGATTCCGAGACGTATGTTTCCACCGCCTCGGTCCCAGCATACGACAAAGGGTATACATGACTCCTAGGCAGTGCAGCGCCTGGTCGTAGGTCAGTGGCACAAACCCAGGGCCAATGGGGTGGTATTTGGATGCCTTTATTTTAGAAAAGACATGTGCGAGGTCCGAATATTCAATAGGAATGGGATTGTCGGAGGCACTGTCTGGACTTTCCACCATGGTGGCACTTAGCAAAACCGGAACACACCTTTCCAGACACTCATGCGACCATCCCTCAATACATCTACGGGAACAGGAAACAGAGGGATTATAAATATAGAACCAAGTTAAGCCTAAGAATGGCAAGTGGGCATATCCAACACATAAAAGGAAAGTTTCAGTATGACTGGGTAATAGACACATCTGCAGGTTTATGGTTTTATGACTGATGACACCGGTACCCATAGGCCTGCTGTCTAAAGCCTGAACCGGAAGGGTCCTTTCTAATGCCAGGAGAGGGATGCCCAATTTGTGACATAACGTCCTATCTATAAAATTACCCGCTGCCCCTGAATCTACTAGAAAAAAATGACAAAGTGCACTGAAACCCAAAACTGAGAAGGTATTATGATGGAATAGTAGGTACCTGGGATGGTGCGTGAGTGCCTGTGCCGTGTTCCCAGGACCCGACAGGCGCTGGTAGCAATTAGCCGTGACGTGCCCCCATTTGCCACAGTAGGTGCACTGCACCCGTTTCCTGAAGACCCGTATTAACCACACCAATGGGCACAGGACGACTCTCCGAACCTGGTGCTGGCCTGGGTGGAACTATTGTACTGCTTCTGGTGCCACCTTTTGCCTGCAGGAGGCTGTCCAAATGGATGGCCATGTCCCTGCCCTCTGGATGGTGGTCGAATACTGAGCTGAACAGGGACGTGAACACGTCATAATTGTAGATAATAGGGTTCCTGTATCTCCAGACCGCGTTTGCCCACTCCAACGTGTGCCCGGAGAGACAGGATATCAGAGCCGACACTTGGTCCATGTCAGAGGCACCAGGGGCGGACTTTGAGAAATACAGTCCTAGTTGGAGCAAGAACCACTGGCACTGTGATGCAGCTCCGTCATACTACTTTGGGAGAGATAGATGGACAGACGAGGAGACGGGCTGATCACCAGGCCCGGCTGAGGCTCCCACAGGTGGACTGAGTGTATGCACGGCAGGACTCCCGGCTAGGTGTTGCTCCATGCCAGATAGCTTTTGCAGAACCTGGGCCATGGCCTTCCCCAGCCAAGCCAGCATGTCTTGATGTTCTGCAAAATGCTCCTCCGTGCTGAATGCCTGTGCCTGATCTGCTGACTCCATCGGAGGTGGGTTATTCTGGAGAGTGAGGAGTCACATGCAGAATGCAGAGGGAATATATATTTTTACTGGGAATCTCCCGTTTGAAGAAAGAACAAACCATACAATTGGTATGTGCAGAAATAAGTGGCAAAATACAGCACGGCCACTAAAACCTTGTACCTAGTATGGAACCGCTAGATAGTAGGTAAATTAGTAACGAGCATCTACTTAAATACGGTTTAAGAACACATACTGGTTTCTGGATACAAACTCACAGGATACACACACAATGCTCACAAACGGACAGCATAAACAATAACCCACAACCATTCCCAAACACTAGAGAACTAATATAGACAGAAGACAATAAGGCACAGCTGATCCGGATGATGTTGATGAGAGTGGAGGGAGAGGGGGGCAATGATGTCAGAAGGCAGGTGATTCCGACCGCCTGATCCTGTTCGCGCCAGTAGCGGGAGCTCCAGGATCTTCATAGCTTACATACTGAAGGGAAGGGGAGTGCAGGTGTTCAGAATTCTGATGATTGTGATCTGTAGGGTGTGCTGGGTTTGTGGGAGTCAGGATTTCGGTAAGTGGCAGTGACTGGATGAGAGGACATAGCCCCAAACATGGTTGGACCTTACACTGTCTAAATAATACAGGTTACCTCACTAACCAAAAAACAAGAAAAAAGTTTGTAATAAAAACAACAACAGCTGCATTTAAAGCTGTGTCTAATTATTTCTCTAAAAGAACTGCATTTTAAGCTGTTCTGCTATTTCCTCTGACCCTTGTGTTTTGTCTGACCCTTGTGGTGTAGTATAGCCTGGTGTATTTAGGTATTTCTTTCATGTTTTCATGACCAGCTGTTATCTTTTTATGGCCTGTACACACTCAGTTTAGAATTGATGTGCAGTCAATTGATGTGCAAATTGTTTCAACAGTTGGTTTGTATACACAACTACTTTCATAACACTGCATATTTTACTTAGAAAACTTGTTTGTCCAAACAAACCATATAATGTAATGAACAATATTACAACAACAATATTATGAACAATTGATTTTTTAAACAAATAGTTTCATACTGCTTTGTGGGTAGTCTCATTTCTCACTAAACATAGTTAAGTTACTGCCATAAGCTCCTTTTCAAGACAGACAAAGTGTAAACATTTTCGTCTTAAGTTGGTCAGATTACTTGAAATATTGGTACAATTAAAGTGCAATATGTAATATATGTACTGTAATAAACCCAAAAATGATGCCAATGCCTCATCAGATATTAAGGAAACACGTTAAGCTGAAATACTATCTTTTCTGACAACAATGCTAATGTCTGTATTTTTTCTTATTGAAATGTGCGTTCCGTGACGGAAGTTATGTTTTGGCCTGTGTGTTGTTATCAACTGCCCATTTCACAGCACGACCGGTTGCCAGGCATACCTGTAAAAACGCAAACCCAGCACACTACAGCCATGGAAGCAGCAAACAAACAAACAAACAAGATCAACAGAGAGAGATTATACACAACCTAAATAACCTCTGCATGTTTCTAAATGGTTGCATGACCAGAGATCTAGTAAAACACGGTTCGCTTGTCATGGTTGCGCTGATCTTGTTTGTCACGTTAGTTTTGATTCTGGGGAGGAGGGGCGAAGAGAGACGCCTCTCAGATATTTTGAATTTGGACTGCAGTACCCATTTTAAACGGTGGTTGTCCATTTTACATATTGGATCTTAAACAAGATTTCCAAGATTTTAGGTAACATATTAGCCAGAGAGAACCACATCACAGCCATTGAGGCGGGCTTTATACGATGACGATAGCACAATTTTATACTGTCATTGGTTGAAGCATACAATTACAACGATGGCTGCTGCAATGGAACATCCGCGATATCACGTGAGAGAGAGACAGTTGCTAGGAGGGGGCAGTCTGGATACCGTGGTAGTGGCGGGTCGCGACAGCTGTGCCGTGAGTGAGGTCAGCATGGAGGGGAGTTCGGATGGGAGTGTGGGTGTTGCCGGTGTGTGGGTAAGTTTTGAGGAGTCACATTATGTACGGAGGAAGAAGATGTGTGCATGGAAGAAAGAGTGCGGTGAGTGTAATTTGAGAGAGGGTGAAGGGCCGGCACTTGTTGGTGTGGAGCAGGGGTATAAGGTAGGGCTGTAATGATACACCAAACCCACAATTTGGTTCGTATCACAGCTTTGACCCACGATTCGATCAAACCTTGACTTATTTTTGGGGGGGTTGAAGGAAGAAAAAAATAGATATTTTGAGAAAATATATTTTAGCAAATAACATTGAAAATACTGTATAAACTGAACACCAAAGAACAATATTAAAGTGATGGTTTGGAGTAATATAACCCTAGGGTCATTTGCACCTTGACCTCAAGCCAAACAACCCCCCATAAGCTTTTTTCTGTTGTTATAACATTGGTCGAGTTAGTGCAGGCGCTAATGGAACCAAGGGTGTATCTCGTAAATAACCCCACTAATTATTCCCGGAATCGTACCATACTTCTACAGAAGTAGAATACTTCTTATAAAACGAGGCATTGAAAAAATTGTAAGTACACCAGAAGTATATTTAAATAACACTTGCCTGATGGCTGCTACTCTCGGCTGCTAGGCAATACATGTTGTGCTCTGTACGTGATCTTGCGGGATCCCGCGGATCTCGCAGGATCGCGGTAGCAGCCTGTGAACAGTCTGTGAACAATCTTCCAGAATTCTCTGTCAGACTCTTGAAGATTGTGTCATGGGTGGGCTCATCAAGGAAAGGTACAGATGTGAAACGGGGGTCTAGTGCAGTGCTCATATGAAGAAACTGAATTTGTGCCCTATCCGTATCAGGGTATCTGTCCTCAAAGTCATGTGCAATAGCAGCTTTGATGTCTTTCATTACTGTTGAATCAGAGCCATTGTGCATTATGGAGGCCAGCATTCTGTGTTTCAATGGCACGATTATTGAAATAGTTGGCATCTGCTCAGTGCTCATGAGGGTCGTTACGGTATTCAAAGGTTTAAGAACCTGGACCACGTCTTCAGCTAGTTTCACATCATCATCAGACAGAGTGACAATGTCTTTAATGTTCTTCTTGACACTCTTGTCTGTTAATGCAGAGAAAACAGCAGCCTGCTGCTCAAAGTAGCGCTCGAGCATGTCCGGGCTCAAGTTCCACCTAGTAGCCACATCCTGGACCAGCTTGTGTAAAGGCAACTGTAGCATCACCTGTTTCTCCTTCATCACAGCTGCAGCTGTTGTGCTGCGGTGGACAAACGTGACCACTTTTCTCACTCTGCCGAGGAGTCGGGACATCTGGGGAACGCCCATACCTCTTTGCGCAGCCAGATTAACAGTGTGAGCAAAGCATCGTATATGCAGTGAAAATCCAGCCGCTTCGACAGCATTGGCAATATTTCTGGCGTTGGCTGTCTATCACAGCCTCTTTAAGTATTCCTGATTAATGGTCGCTTGTAAGGCTCTCATACACTGCACGTGTTTGCCAAGTGCCCGTAATATAGTGTGTGGTTATGGTCATATAGCTGTCTGTGGCATGGGACGTCCATCCATCGGTGGTGATTGCGATGGATTCAGCAGTACTACACCCTTCCTCCACCTTAGCCTTTGTTTTCTCCAAAAGTTTTGGGAACACATTTCAAGAGAAATGCGCCCTGCTTGATAATGCATAACGGGGCAAACTAAGTAAATACTTAAACCCCTCGTTTTCAACAACCGAAAAGGGGCACATATCCAGGGCCATAAAAATTGCAATTGCATTAGTTATCTTTTGTGCTCAATCAGAATTGGCTGGAAACTTTGCTTGGAATAAACTAGGCAATGTAGGCTGCTGCTGTTGGGTTGTTTTCTGTGCTCCAGCTAAATTAATTTTGGGATGGTGCCGTAGGATATGCATCTGTATGTTGGACGTGTTGCCGGTCGCTTGGGGAAGTTTCTTAAAAAACCTACGATAAATTGTGTGGGTCTTGTCAACTAAACGATTGCCATCCTTGTTCACCACCGGGTAGCCGAAATGTTGCCATACTGCTGACTTAAATGTATTGGGAGGGATTGCAATTCCTGGGTTGGTTGCCATGTTTCCTCATGTACTTCAACAAGCTCAACTTCTCCAAGCAGGCGTCACATGATTGGAAAGGTAGTCACATGACACTTAATTGGAGGACGCATACAGGTAAAATTAAATAATTTATCATCAAATAGTTTTGTATTGTCGGTCTATGTATTTTATAATGTTAACTTGAAATAGAACTAATAGTAATTTAAAGATGTGGTAGCATTGGATCTGGATGGGAAAGATAACTCTGGGAGTTGGAAGGGGTGTGTCGCGTTTCTGCCTTTTCACACCGCAACACAGGTTTGTGCATCTGAGTGTCGCGATTTCGGTTTCATATCATCACAGCCCTAGTATTAGGTGATTGTGGTGTTTTTGGCCCTGACAGGTGAGGTGTTGCACCCGGTGTCACTCACTATGATGATTAGGGAACAGGTTGGGAGGGTGAAGGATGCTAGGTGTTTGAGTGGGGGTAGGGTGCTCATTGTGGTGGGTTGTGTGCCTCAAAGGGATAAGTTGCTGAAGTTGGAGGTGTTGAATGGGGGTAAGGTGAAATGTCTGGTGCCTGGGAGTGCGGTGAAGGTGAGAGGGGTAATCACGGGTGTTCTGGAGGATCTGTCCATGGAGGAGCTAAAAGAGGTGGTGTCGGGAGGGATTGTGCTGGAAGCATGACGGTTGGGCAGCAGGGCACTGGGGTTGAAGAAGGTGAGTCCAACAGTATTGTTCAAGTTTG
The DNA here is from genome assembly GCA_016801145.1 of Umbra pygmaea. NCBI lineage: Eukaryota > Metazoa > Chordata > Actinopteri > Esociformes > Umbridae > Umbra > Umbra pygmaea. Next base: position 72,657 of record JACXGM010000084.1, read on the forward strand.
GAGGGCCGTTGGCGAGTAGGGTGCACTTAGGGTTTCTTCGTTTTTATGAGGAAATATGTGCCACTGCCACTGAGGTGTTTTAAATGTCAACATATGGGGCATGTGCCTGCTGTGTGCAGAGGGTAGGGTAGGTGTGGTAGGTGTGGGGGTCCACATGAGTATGGCAAGTGTGGGGTAGGGGACAAGGTGAGGTGTTGTAATTGTGGTGGGGAGCACAGTGCTGCGTATGTCTTAGGGTGGTGGGTTGTGTTGGATGGATGTGAATTGGGTGGGCCGTGACCGGTCTCACACTCCGGTACAGTTGGTGGCGGTATATGCCAATAAAACCATAGAAGAAGAAGAAGTAGATCGACTAGGCAAGTTCAACCATTTGTTCTGGCCAGTCACGGTTGTGTTTTCATACTTCTAATCTTTCCAAATGGCAGAAAAAGACAGGGGTGGTAGGGGATGATTATCAAATCAATTGGGGCTTTTAGTTTTGTAATGAGTGTTCACACCTTTGTCAAAGACAAAGAGGGGTGCGTGGCATTCTGACCAATAACAGCACACTTTCTTTCAGGTGACACTGAAGTCAGCTAGAATAAAATAGATATCATGGCCAAATCCCCCTTGTTGACACACAAACCTTTCCAAAACACACAAAATCACCACCAACTTGCAACACAATTAGTTTCACTTTTGCCTGCAAGTAAGCAATGCCTTAGTATATACACTCCCATGGAGAACTCCTTTCATGGTTGACAGATCTTGGGTCAAAAATCATGTAAACATCTTAGCTATTTTTTATAGGTAGGCCTACTACATAAAATAAAACTGAGGGTGCTAAAATTTCAACTGACAGGGCTAAGCCCCATTTTGCCCGCCCATGGTGTTTGGCCTGATGTGGTTGAAGGAAATATTGCAACTGTGGAAGAGTTACTGACAAGGCAAGGTCAGGAGGAATTGGACATGAGCAATTAAAAATGATGGGAGAAAAATTTGATATTATTAGACATATTAGACATAATACATATCAGATTTGGCAAACAAAAGATACTTTCACTAAATTTCAGTAGTTTTTTGCAACATCTTCATTGGTTAAAGTGGAAGACTTCAACGATCCTATTACACACAGGGAATAAATCTCCCCCAACCAGAGCCAACATTTCCAAAGTAAATAGCCACCCCATTTGCAGCTGCAAGCCAATTAAGTCCTGCTACTCCCACTCCATATCTCATTATCTTTCCACCGTTGCGATCAGCACTCGTCTCTCCCTATAAAAAGTTTCACTTCGAATTTGCAGTAGCTTCTTTTGGGAGTGTTGTTTGGCAGTGTTTATATAGACTTGGCCATCTTGGAATCCAACTTCACTTGACTAGTTTTTACACAAGAACAGAAGAGAAAGAAATGTTGGAACCACACATCTGGATTCTGTTTTTTTACACTGCAAAATCTCACACCTTCAATCAGATATTAGGTAAGATTGCCCCCTACTGGCCATCAGACAATCTTATGGCAGGACATAAAGTTTTTGAGAGCAGCACATTTTACACACAAAACCAACCTGCTACACATACATTTGTGATTGGTGGTCGTATGTCTGTGACAAGGTGAGGTCACTTTAAGAACAGTGAGTGGTTGAAAGAGCTTGTCAATTTCAGTGATTTACTCATGTGACCAGATTGCAGCTTTTTTACTTGGTCTGTATATACACAAACACACATATTTCAGGTATCTTATTTTAAAATACATATTTGAATACGTGAAGCTTGTCATTGTAAATTTCCTCAAAAAGCAACTAACCAATTCCAGCCCTGCTTATTCTCAACCACAGGAGAGTAGTGATGTAGATGCTGGGTCTTAGTGCTAGGATGTTCAGAATTATCACTGGGTAACAATATTATCACTATGAGGAACCTCATATTATCACTATGAGGAACCTTGTACTATCACTTTGAGGAACCTCATACTATCACTATGAGAAACATTGTACTATCACTTTGAGGAACCTCATACTATCACTATGAGAAACCTTGTACAATGAGGAAGCTCGTAATATCACTATGTGGAACCTCATACTATCACTATGAGGAACCTTGTACTATCACTACATCAGCATGTGGAAATACACAATACAGACTTGACCTTTCACCTCTGGAAAGAGTGACCTCATTAAAATACAGCCAGCATTAATGAGAAACATCTGGGCAAAAGGTGCAAGGACATGACGGATGCAGACCGACATTGTTTTCTTATTTTCACAAACACACAACATCTATTCCTGTCCTTTTCCATAGCTACAAAGTATTTAATACAAATAAGCGCATGTCCTGTTTTCCCATCATCCATTGGTATATATGCCACCCACATTGAATTTACAAGACTGCACAAGATGTTTTCAAATATAGTATACTTTAACAATTAAATGCGCCACAGGTCTAAAATATTTTGTATACTGTATATGATCGAATGCAGCATAGGAGATTTTGACACAAATAGAATGACCCAGAATTGTTTTTGACCCAGTGCTTTTCATTCCAGTAACCCGATCAAACATGAACCTTACAAATATTAATAATCATAGTAAAGTGCTTCCGGACAGGGTATAGACATTGTGGGGCCCAGGTTTAGCCTGGAAATAGTGAAGTTTAGTATGAGGTTACTCTGAAAGTTAGTTGGTGATGTGTTTTAAGGTTTCTGTCATCATACCAAATGGCTGCTGTGGGATTTCCCGGCAGCTGCCACATATTTCTTTCCTGGATAAACTAAGATTTCCCCTTGAAACTTAAGCATTTTATGCAGCTGGAAATCCATTGTAATCTAAGAAGACCATCCCTCACTACACCATGCTTCTGCTGTAAACAAGCCTAATGTCAATGTAAATAGGTTCTGTGATGGATTACATTCACAGCCAAAAGAGGAATGGTGTGAGTCCACTAACCTCTAACTTCATTCCTGTTTACAGTGTTGAAAACAACAGCTGTTCCCATTGTAAGCAGACAAAAAATGGATCTTTAGTCAGAGAAAAACTCAGGCATAGTGGTTAAGTCATTGCCTTGCAGTACAGCTGCATCATTGCCGCCAGGGGTTCAAATCCTTGTCACGGCATACCGACAATAAATGGGTGTCACACACATATTGCTCCAAATTGCCTCAGCACTGGTTGGAATTTGTTGTATTAGAATACATTATCAGTCTAATAACAAACTAAATGGAAAAAATTGAATTAAACAGCAAAAGCCATACAGGCTGTAGGCAGTATTTATTTTGTCCAATGACAGGAATAGTTAGGTGAGTAATTAGTAGTCATTGGCAAAATGTAAAGTAGCTCCCATATTCACGGTACAGTCAGCTTTATCTCAAACTACTTCAAAACAACTCTACACTGTCACCAAGTGCAAATACAATGATGACTTCTTGTTGGGATTAGTTGGAATTTGTTTTAATAGTGTTGAACAAGGGTTGCCTTGCAGATTCGCGCTTTAGCGGCTTCTTGTGGTAGGTTGAGCATTGTGGTTTTTGGCCATTTAACATATATTATTTCTACTGCAAAGATTCTGTATAACAGTTGTTCTGAAACCATTCCTGGGAGACCCCTGTCCATCTCACAGTTTTGTTGTAGCCCTTAACTACCTGATTTAAATAAGGAAGGGCCTCATGATTAGTTGAAAAAAATGATTCAGGTGCCTAGCTCTGGGATACATTAATATATGACATTGCTGGGAGTCCCCCAGGTAAGGTCTGAGAACCACTGGGCATAGTAATTGCTGGTGGCCAAAATATTTTTTTAATTTATATTATTTTCCCCTTCCCAATTCCCACTAACCCTGCCTTGATGGCAGCTCAGCAACTCCTTGAACAGATCTGAGGGATGGCAAGGGGCGCATACATGGTTAATCCCACCACATGTCGCTCAGCTGCCGATTCTTTTTGCACTGCTCATTCAACACGGAAGCCTTTAGTTCGATCATGCACGGGATGATTACATTCACCAACTATACTTCTGTGATTGAATGTAAAGTCGCCCAATCTTGACACAAGGAGTCGCTGGAGAGCGACGTGGTAGGACCGATAATCGGATTTATCTAACCCAAATCCCGGGCAGCGCCATGCCAATTTGTGCTGTCTCGTGCAGGAGGTCCAGGTAAACAAAATGTATATTAACAAGAATAATTGCTCGGTGAGATGTGTTTCAAAGCAAGTCTCCATTCTTCAACTTTTCAACTCAAAGCGAAAAGTATTCATTGGACTTCATATATTGTGAGGGTAGAACAAAAGGGTTAAAAATAGTTATAGTCACTCACATTAATTTGGGCTGACATTGATATCACTGAGGATGCACCTGTTAATATAGTTTCATAAACCACTTAAGTTACATTTCCCACAGTGATTTAACAATGGCGACACTACACAGCCCCAACGCTAATATTTTCCAGCAAAATGAATGACCATTGGCATCAAGTTTGGATAAGTCTGGGCAAGTCCAAGACCACAGCTGCAAAATGTCCATTATCAGCCTAATAACAAACTAAATGGAGAAAAGCGAGAAAGAAAATTAAACAGCAAAAGATGTACAGGCTGTAGGCAGTTAGTTACTTTGTCCAATGACAAAGTAGCTGCTGTTATTTGCAGGCATAGTTAGGTGAGTAATTAGTAGTCATTGGCAAAATGTAAAGTAGCTGCCATATTCACAGTAAAGTCAGCTTTACCACTCCAAAACAACTCTACACTTTCACCAAGTTTAAATACAATGATGCCTTCTTTGCCCAAAACTAATTTATGGCAGGCTAGCATGTGGATTAATATGCCTGTTAGGCACAAGGCAACCAGCAACGGATTACTGAATAATGATTTGATAAGTTACCACCATCTTAGCCTCCTGCACTGTATGCACTGACTGACACTAGCACACTGAAGAAGAGACAGCGTGTAAGCTGTGTCAACAGATGCCGGGACATGTTGAAATACTTGAGTATAACCAGAAAAAGGCTTGCTGATTGATTCGATTCACAGTGAATTTAGAGAATAGTGTAGGCAGAAAAACTAAATCAATGTGTTTACAAGGCTGAAAAACAGCTGTGCCTATTGTACGCAGCAAAAAGAGTAAAATGTATATCTAATCAAAGGGAGAAATGCAGTTGTAGCTGTAAAGTCACCAACTCCCAGCACAGCTGCATTATTATTGCAGCCAAGAGTTCAAATCCTGGTCAGGGAATACTGGAAAAGCCTTTTTATGTGGCAGTGAAATTTTGCTCAGCACTGCCGGGATTTAGTATCCGACAAGGGATGACTTGCCTCTTTGTGCTCTAGTGACCCCTTGCAGTTGGTCAGGCACCAGCCAGCGCATTTGTGCTTGTTGGCCAGTTAATGCATACTCCTCCAAACACGTAGACACTGGCAACTATTTGTTCTTTAGATTTATAATTTGTTTTCAGCCTTAAAGGGACGTTTAAACATAAGAGAACCCTTTGATGGATTTTAATCATATTCAAGAAAAGAAACATTCGTTTCAGACATAACAGGCAAGAGCATCAGATACTTTTTTGTAATAAAACCCTACTTTATAGACTTTTACATTTATGTCATTTAGCTGACGCTTAACCAGAGTGCAGGCCCCCTATGGGTATCGAACCCACAACCTCCCTGCTTTTACAACCTTCAGTTACTTGGAAAGCTAGTCACAATACTGTATGTATTGACTGGTGAGTGAGATGAGAAAATAAATGCTATAAGGCTTTAATCACGGAAGTATAGGTGTTGAGTGTAATCATCCCGTGCATGACCTGAGTAAATGCTTCCATGTTGGATGAGCAGTGTGAAGAGAATCAGCGGCTCTGCGACATGTGGTTGGATGAACCATGTGAGCACCCCTCACCATCATGTATCTGTCCAAAGAGTTGTAGAGCTGCTGCCAAAGCAGGCTCAGTGAGAATTGGACAAGACCAATTGGAGGGGAAAAAACTTGAAACAAAGTAATAATGCTGTAAGGCACTGGTCCTTGAGATAATAAACAGACCAATAAAAAAATGTGCTCATTCTAGATCGTGTTGAGGAGAATTTGTACATTTAATACAAATTGTCATTGCTAACATTAGTAATTAGTAGATTAAGTAGCTGAGCTTTGATGGTATGCCCCTTTAAGTACATGTACACTGTAAAACAGTCCATCCTGATTAACTGGCTAACTTCCCACCATGTGGTGACTAGACTAGAGGAGTGTTTTTTCTTTCAAAAAAACATTGACTTTCTTTTTCATTCTACAGACCTTTCAAGTTTCTTTCTAGATCAATAGTTGTGTTTTGTTACAAATGTGTTGATTCTTTTGAAGAAAATGGAAAACGGATTGAGTTGTATTTCATATAACAGCTGGTTGCCAGATTTACATAAGTACTTTTATAGAAAGTGTCCAATGGTTTTCCAGCAGTTCTACCTCAGGACCCAGACTGAACAAGGTTTACAACGTGATATTCACTTTGATTCTTTAAGTGTTCAATGCTATTTGTAGAAAAGACAAGTGTGCTATATAACACAGTCATTACCAGCTGTATTAATCTAGATGCTCAATTCAATTGTTTTTGTCTATACTACTGCTATACACTGATCAGCAATAACATTATGGCCATTATGCGTAATACTGTGTACGTTCTTCTTTTGCCATCACAATTTGGCCCTTGTCAAAGTCGCTCAAATCCTTATGCTTGCCCATTTTTCCTGCTTCTAACACATCAATTTTGATGTCAAATTGCAGAAAAAATTGGCAATTTCGTTGCAGTTTCGTGCTCTTTGCAATGAAGCTGAGGTTAATCCAAGGGAAGATCCCTCCCACAATTTTATTATAATTTATCCAATTTTATTTATAAATATATAATATTGCTCCTAATCTTGATGACGAAGAGCAGCAAGAACACTTGTTGGACACCACAAAATCTGCTGAATAGCGCTACATTCAAAATAATGTGATTGACGATATACAGTGCCTTGCGAAAGTATTTGGCCCCCTTGAACTTTTCGACCTTTTGCCACATTTCAGGCGTCAAACATAAAGATATGAAACTGTAATTTTTTTTTGAAGAATCAACAACAAGTGGGACACAATCATGAAGTGGAAGGAAATTTATTGGATATTTCAAGCTTTTTTAACAAATAAAAAACTGACAAATAGGGCGAGCAAAAGATTTTGGGCCCCTTTACTTTCAGTGCAGCAAACTCTCCAGACGTTCAGTGAGGATCTCTGAATGATCCAATGTTGACCTAAATGACTAATGATGATAAATAGAATCCACCTGTGTGTAATCAAGTCTCCGTATAAATGCACCTGCTCTGTGATAGTCTCAGAGGTCCGTTGAAAGCACGGAGAGCATCATGAAGAACAAGGAACACATCAGGCAGGTCCGAGATACTGTTGTGGAGAATTTCAAAGCCGGATTTGGATACAGAAAGATTTTTCAAGCTTTAAACATCCCAAGGAGCACTGTGCAAGCGATAATATTGAAATGGAAGGAGTATCAGACCACTGCAAATCTACCAAGTCCCGGCCGTCCCTCTAAACTTTCAGCTCATACAAGGAGAAGACTGATTAGAGATGCAGCCAAGAGGCCCATGATCACTCTGGATGAACTGCAGAGATCTACAGCTGAGGTGGGCGAGTCTGTCCATAGGACAACATTCAATTGTATACTGCACAAATCTGGCCTTTATGGAAGAGTGGCAAGAAGAAAGCCATTTCTGAAAGATATCCGTAAAAAGTGTTTTTAAAGTTTGCCACAAGCCACCTGGGAGACACACCAAACATGTGGAAGAAGGTGCTCTGGTCCGATAAAACCAAAATCGAACTTTTTGGCAACAATGCAAAACGTTATGTTTGGCGTAAAAGGAACACAGCTCATCACCCTGAACACACCATCCCCACTGTCAAACATGGCGGTGGCAGCATCATGGTTTGGGGCTGCTTTTTTTTCAGCAGGGACAGGGAAGATAGCTAAAATTGATGGGAAGATGGATGGAGCCAAATACAGGACCATTCTGGAAGAAAACCTGATGGAGTCTGCAAAAGACCTGAGACTGGGACGGAGATTTGTCTTCCAACAAGACAATGATCCAAAACATAAAGAAAAATCTACAATGGAATGGTTCACAAATAAACATATCTAGGTGTTAGAATGGCCAAGTCAAAGTCCAGACCTGAATCCAATCGTGAATCTGTGGAAAGAACTGAACTGCTGTTCACAAACGCTCTCCATCCAACCTCACTGAGCTCGAGCTGTTTTGCAAGGAGGAATGGGCAAAGATTTCAGTCTCTCGATGTGCAAAACTGATAGAGACATACCTCAAGCGACTTACAGCTTTAATCGCAGCAAAAGGTGGCGCTACAAAGTATTAACTTAATTTTGCACACCCAATTTTTCTGATTTTTATTTGTTAAAAAAGTCTGAAATATCCAATAAATTTCGTTCCACTTCATGATTGTGTCCCACTTGTTGTTGCTTCTTCACAAAAAATTACAGTTTTATATCTTTATGTTTGAAGCCTGAAATGTGGCAAAAGGTTGAAATGTTCAAGGGGGCCGAATACTTTCACAAGGCACTGTAATGAGTAAGAGCATCATCATTTCCACTTCCCCCATTCATTGCTCAAATTCAGAAGAGTTTTTTTTATGAAAAGAACAAAGTACTATTTACATTTCAGCATTACAAACAAATTCCATCCAGACACACTGTATATTACAGAAATGTAGATCATTCTTAATTAGAAACATACCACAATATTTATTTACGAGTCAAAACAATAATTCACAAGCAGTCTATAAATGGAAGTGTCCTTGGAAAGATGGGTGTCGTAAATAGCTTTCAGTGACGTAAGTGATATCCAAATATGACAAATGTTATGACGTGACCCAGGAGTCATCCAAATAACTAATATTGAGCAGAAAAACCTTGTGCTCCGATGGTCTAGGCTAAGTCTATATATATTTTGTTATCAAGGCATGTGTAACAGACACTGCAGCTTTTAATTATCATGAAAAGGGAAATAATGACGACATTCTATAATCTATGTTCCTAAATAGCTTGAAGTAATTATTTGACTGTCTCGCTTATCAGCCAGCATAAGGTTAGATGGGTCTGTTCACATGAATGCACTTGATACAATTTTGTGAAATGACAATTATTTCCATGGATTAATATTATTTCACAAAGACAACTGCCAAACATTTGTTTTTCCATGCAAATAATAGTTATTTCTCAAAGTTGTATGAAGCGCAATAATGTTGAGAAAGCCATATAACTTACATATGTTACACTCGCGATAGCTCGACCCTGCTCTCCCTGAGTGAAAGAGCTGACTGATGAGGGAGACATGTCAAACAATTACTTCAAGCAATTGAGGAACAGACAAATTATAGAATTCCGTCATTGTTCCCCTTTAACTGCATGTAGCTACATTGTACAAACCTAAAAATTTCAGAACTTGCAGGTCAGATTCATTGTTAAGGAAGGCTCTTAATCAGTTTTAGTGCATTTACAAACTGAAGTTCGAGTCCAATCTTGGATAAACATGACCAAAGTAAAGAATGTGTGTGGGGGGGGTGCTTGAGGTCCAGTGCGTTTGTCCATGTGAGCTTAGGAAGAGGCGCTTCTTATATCCTCTTCTTGAAGCAGACAAATCAGCTCAAGGGATATTATCAGTTCTCAAGGAAAGCCACGTAGTCAGTGAGCCTGGCCAGCTGCTGTTCGTTTGGAACCAGTGAGACTGGGGGAGGATCTGTTGAGAGAAAGGAGAGAGTGACTAACTGGGGGATTTCTCATCCAGCCAAGTTTTTTTACCTCACATCTCCATCTGTTTGTGTGTGAGCAAAGGTTACCGAACCCTGTCCTTGAATACCCTAATGCGTTTTGGTTAAAGCCTCAGACATCTTTTCAACTCCTTATGGCTCTGATGATTACTTGACAGGCTACAGTAAACACGCATACTGTTGTGGGATGCTCAGACAATGCTGGTGACACATGAGTTCCACATCTGGACGCAAATTGTCTCTCTTGTTTGGCTACTGTTCGCTACAGTGTGTGCACTAATGACTACACCTCAGGACATTTGCTTGCCATGCACATTCAGTACCATCAGAACACGGTACCAGTCAAGCTCCTGGTTCTGTCCTGATCATTGCCATGGCAACAACAAGCACAAACACTACACTATTCAGTAGTGAGGACAACTGCTGCAAATTCAGCAGCATGTTGAAATGAAAAGATCATACAATTCAATGCATCCACCCAGACATTAAATATTTTTGTTTTAACCCTAAACAGGTATATAAGCTACAATTAAGTCAACTAATCATCAAGCATTTGACTAAAGTATTCAATTGTGCCAGTTTAGGGTAAAATCTCAATTGTGAACGGTCCAGGGAGAATTAACTGAGGGGCTGATGCACTGTGGCAGATGGACATGTGTGCTACAGATGCTTAGCACTATGTTCCACTGATTAGTGGCCCAAGACACAGCCCACAAAATTTGTGCTCGATTAAAGACGTCTTAAACAAGGCTGATCAACAAGACACCCACTGGGATTGTCTGGACAAAGCAAGGGGGACCGGGGAAAGGAGGACGACAGAGAAATATTAACGGGTTCCAAAACGGATAACACGTCCAAAGGAACAAATGAAGGTTGTTTTAAGGCTGGGTAGGGAGTGTATGTTCAGTGTGAGAAACAAAGTATTTCACTTTCCAAGTTACACAGGGACAAAGTGTCTTACAGGCCAGCCAAAGGAAACAGAAAAGCAATGTGTGGGTAGAAGACATGAAAATAAATACTGGACACAAGAGACAAAGACAGAAAAAGTGGGAAGGGAAAAAGATGAACAGGAGAAGTGTTCTTGTGACCCAATTACCAAGTCACAGCTATAGACCCGTGTTAATGCAGACTTGCACAGAGCATATGGTAAAACTGAGGATTTGGATTCCAACTGTTTTTTGTCAGATTGTTTTTTGGGGGGGGCCAGTAGGAAGCAGAAGCAAAGGAGACAGGTATATAGAGGGAAACAGAATGAGGGCACAAGAGTGTTGGGGCTCGATTGTAATTGTATTAGAAAGTACATTTGCTCTACCCCAGTTGCCCCGAACCACTCTGTGCATTTTATCAGTTGGCATATTGTCTTGGGGATCTTCTGAAGTACCACCTGTGTGTCCTAGTACCCCTGGTAAGGAATCACTACATAGTTAGGGGAAATAAGAATCCAGAGGAATGTGCTGTCAGCACAGGAAGTCAGAGCAATTTGGCAAAGGAAAGAGCCTACCGATGAGAGAAAAGGGCAACAGCTCCACCTACCAGGTTTCTGGGGCATTACCATCCTGGTGGCAGGGTCTGCCTGCCAGCCCTGGCTCACCACACCTGTGGGAGGAACAAAAAGACAGATGAGAGAGGAGCAGTGCTTGACTTGAGGTGGAATGGTCCAGATCGGCATTGCGGTCATTTTAGGCAAACAGCATTACGGTTTCTTTTTTAGGTAAAGGAGATGGCTGGGACATGTATATTGTACTTGGTCTGGACTCAGGTAGGGAGAACTCAAGCGGAAATTAATTCCCAGAGTAATTCATCTGTCAACAATTATCCTAAAAATTTTAGCAAAACTACCAGGCATTGTATTTCTTCTAAAGCCTGGTAAGTCCATATTCTAAATCCATTCCATTCACGTTCGATAGAAAAAGCCAATCTCTTTAGAAATTAATTCCATGCTTTACCATTTGCCCTATAGTAGCCTAGAACATTGGTTCTTAAACTATGGTACATGTGTACCACTGGTTGTATGTGATGCTACCGTTAGTGGTACATGGAGAAATCTTGGAAATATAACGTAATACTGGTGGAGAGTCAAATTGATTACGCGACTTCTTACTGCTCGACTCCCAGAGTCGACTCATTCTGTGAGTGTCGACTCCATTTCTGGGTTTTGACTCCACAAGAAATCCACCCCAACTCAATAATCCACTCCAATAATTTATAATTTTGCAAGACTCTGGTCTCGTACCCAAAGGAAGAGCAAGCTTTGTGAGAGGAGGAAGCCATTGGCAGACAGGAATAAACACAACATGCAGTCAACCATGCATCGGTAATATCAAAGTAGTATCTTCCAATTGTTTGCTGACTAAGTTATGGTCTATCATCAATTACAAGGTTATGCTATCACAAATGCAAGATGTAACAAAATAAATTAAACCGGTGAGGGAGGAGTGCAGGGAGGGCGGACACAGTCAAAACCCTGCACAGGCTGGATGACTTCTTACAATCAATGGCAATAAACTCACCCAAAGAATAACAAAGTATTAGATTAGGCAAAGAATTCCAAACTCCGGTTCTCATGTACCTTCAATGATACGGCAACTAGCCACGCATTGTTGTTGTCACACCACAACATATTTGGCTTTATCAACAAATCCTGCTAAAATAATTAGAATCATGTCTGTTTTATTTGCATAAATAATGCAAATATCATCGTTTTGCATCATCTGAGGCATTTTTCCAGACACACAATAGAGATATTTCTCGTCTCGGGGGGACATGAGAAAGGAAAGCGCGGTCATTTGAAAATAATACCAGGTTTCAACTGATACAAAGCTTAATGCTAATTGTTGAAGTATCCATTTAATAGCTAGCTATCACTGTCACGAAAAAGCACTTTATTGCAAAACAAATGACATTATTTAAATTAAATCCTGTGGCTGGTTAGCATGTCTACAATGGTGACAATGATTTTGTGGTAAGTAGGACTGGGACGGTTATCGCATTATCACAATACCACAATCACGTGACCCCTACCGCGGGTCTGAGCTCGTCACAGTAATCACCGCAAAAAACAACTTTTGCCTACACATGTGCACGTTGTTGACATCAAAAGATGGAGCAAAAATTGGGGCTACAATTTTTTATTTTTTTTATTTGATTGCACGTCCTCAGAACCGGCCATAGCTATACGCAAGTACCGCTTGCCTGGCAACACTACTGTGCCAGCAACACAAACTCAGATTTTTGTTTTTATAAATAATAGCGGCCGTTTTAATGCATTACAATAATCATTGTTAATTCATTATAAAGCTATAAAGCTAACAATACAAGTGTGTGATGGCAAAAAATAATTTAACATTTATTAATAACTTTATATTAAAACAGTAATAAATATGTTGTACATATATGATTGGATATATTATTATATTACTATATTATTATATTATACAGTGTTTAATATATGAACTGTTTGTTCAGTTTACGAGGCTGAAAACGACATCCAATACAATTCAAAAAAGAGTGTTGTGTTGATATGTCCTCATAACGGAGTTTGAATGGCGGCGTTTAAAGACTAAGCTGGAGTACTTAACAGAGAAACACAGAAGACGAAGACTCCAGCATAATATGATGGAAGTAGAAGAGCAGAAGCAACAGGCAATTCCCTCTGTCTTCAAAAGTAGCTAAAAAGTTATTGACCATTTGCGCTACAAGCATTCCCTCGTAACGTGTGTTCAGTGCTGCAGGTAATGTCGTTATGTCTTTCAGGGCCTACCTTAAACCTGAAAAATCAACATGCAGTTTTTTCTAGCCAAGAATATGAAGGCTGGGATGTAAAAACATAGCCTAGTCTATATTTCATTTAGCATTTATTTATTTATAAATGTGATCCTTACTATGTTCATTTGCCTTAGCCTCTGGTGTGTGCGCGAAAGTTTGTGTATGTGTGTGCGCGCTGGGGGGATTTAAAGCGGTATACCGCACTACTGCGGGATTTTCTTGCTTTTCAACCACGGTAAGAAAATATCCATACCGCCCCAGCCCTAGTGGTAAGTGAATGTTAAAAATTGTTTTTATTTGATGAATAATCTTATTTAAAAGCTTGGTGTTAAGACGTGAAGTGAGAGGAATTATCCATCATGTTTTTTATTTTGGTCAGCTCCTCAGGTTTGGCATAGTGATGTTTCAGTCATAAGGCAATGTTTATTGCGCGGATATCAGGGAATTGTCATAGGTTTGGAACCCATTTTTAGCTAATCAAATTGCTGTCATTTCTGAACCCGTTTGATGAGTAATATTTCTGGACATAATTCTATGCATTATTGATTGAAATGAAGTATGTCCTGGTTAGTTTAACTCAGAAAATGTGCACCTTGTTAATCTGCCGGCCGATTTAACATGCACAAATATGTAGAGTACAGAAAGAGTTGACTCCAACTCCAACCACATGGATTGCTGCGTGCACGCGCGTGTCTGTGTGTGCGTGCGTGTGTGCGTGCGTGTGTACGTGTGCGTGTGTACGTGTGCATGTCTGTGTATGCGTGTCTGTGTGTGCGTGTAGGGCTGGGAGGTATACCGGAAAAAACTATATACCGGTCTTCATGTATGAAGCGGTATGCTATATTCGTTACCGGTATTTTTTTCATATGTCATTCCGCCAGCTGCAACAACTGAGAATAATCTTATTTTGGAATAAACCGCGCCCCTAAAAACGTAATGCCCACTGCGTGAAGCACACAAACACACGTGAGAAACAAACACCTGGAAGTTAGATAAACCGTGAAAAAAACTACATGTAGAATTATCCGCGCATCAGCAAGCGAAAAAATGTGTTGTTAAAAAGGGTGCAACGTCGATAGTGTGTGGACATGATTTGGTTTAAGACCCCGTTTACATTAACACGCTTATTTAGAAAAACTAAGATATTTCCCTTTGTTTGTGCCCTTCGTTTACACGCAAACAGAATTCGCTGTTAAACGATTCTTTCTAAAAACTCCGGCGAAAAGTGGAGATTTTGGAAAACTCAGTTTGCATGTAAGCTGAGGAAAACGGAGGTTTAAGCAGTCGACGTCACAGTATGCGCCAGAACATGCACTGCGCCAAAAGTGCAACC
>JACXGM010000084.1:87624-101853 GCA_016801145.1 Umbra pygmaea
CGAGTTCAAGGGCTATTTTTCCGTGCCCAGAACCTGTGAAACCAATTTGATTGTCTGTTCTATACCAGTAGTTAATCTAGCTAAATGACAATGGGACTTTTTTGTAATTCATAAACCTAAGCAAGTACTGTGGTGGTGCCATAACATGCCACGGTTCAGTACTAAAGCCATAGACAGTGGATAGGCTTGTTTTTTTTGCAGTTGCAAAGTTATTTATTAGTATTTCTGCATTTAATAAAGATTTAAACAATAGCACTACTTTTATTTACTCAGTCTTGTTTATTGGTGTTCCAACAAATATCATAATGAACGAACAGATTAATTTATTTCAACCCTTTACTTAAAAAATTAAATACCTTTAAATACTGTGATACCGTCAAACATTTGAAAAATATCGGGGTATTAAATTTAAGCCATACCTCCCAGCCCTATGTGTGTGTGTGTGGGGGGGGAGTTCTATTAGAGTTGTGTGAAAGAGTTTAAGTGCCAGTTCCTTTTGTACAGCATGACTGTGACTGACAACAGTCAACAATTGATAACATTTTTATCATACATTTGCTTCCTGTTTGTGAACCACTGGCCTAGAACTTGACTTTAGCTTGAAATAAGACAAAAGATATGTATGGTATATATCAGCTGGCTGTTGTTTTTTCAATTGAGACTGTTGGCAAAGGTTAAGGCCTATCTAGCTCCTAAAGACATTAAGAAAGTAATTCATGCTTTTTTTACGTCTTGATTAGACTTCTGTAACTCGCTACACTTGGGGATAGAATAGTCCTACCTAAATCAGCTCCAGTTAGTTCAGAATGCAGCCGCTCACCTTTTAACTGATACAATAATTGGGAACACATCTCACAGTCCTTGCCTCCCTTTGGCTTCTTGTACATTTTAAGATCGATTTTAAGATCTTATTACATATGTCTCTAATATTGAGGCAATCCTAACAATCAAAAAACAATACATTAAGTGAACATGTAATGGATTATTACAAGACAAATAGTGGTGCTAGACCACTATACTGTGTAAATGCAGCCAGTTACATGATCTGATCACAACATTTAGAAAAAAATATACATTGTGTTTTGAAGAGAAGCTCACCAAAAAGTATATTACTAAGTAAATAAATGAACATGTGTACTCCGTCGTAAACAAACTACTCCTAATGTTTTCTGCAGTTTCCTCTGGAGGCCGCATAGCCTAATGTAGAAGTCAGTGGGCTTAGAAACAAGAGGTTCCTGGGTTTGAATCATGGCAAAGTGTATAAATTGATATTAACAAATAAACAAAGCTGACCTATGTAATAGACTTAAAAAAATACTTGTGTTAGTTAACAGTTAATGTCCAGTAGAGGGAGCTTTGCATCAAAAAATAGATAAGTCAATTACAGAATGTTTTTCTAAAGCACAGAGTTCCCTCCATGTCTGTACATCCTTGGTGATTGTATGTACTCCTATATATGGTTTTATACTGACTTCGAAACTCAATTCATTCATTTGACGAAGCGGGTTAATGAGTCGCCATAAATGAAAAAGGTTGTGGGTTCTAATCTCTTCTCTACCCATGTAAATAAATAATTTTGGAAAAAGACTATTTCTCCAAAACAGTGTGGATACATTTCTTTCTATATAAAAATGGGCACAGCCAAATTGATTCCTAACATTTATGCCAAGCAGTTTCGTAGCACCAGTAACTATGGAGCAGAATGTGGAGCGTATCTGTGGTGCAGTTTGCCGGGTAGGAAAGTCTGTGGGTCAATCAAATCGATTGAGGGGGGTGTATTTAGGGATTTCAAACAATGAAAAAGGTCAGACTGTCAGTGTGGGAGGTGGGATGCATTGTAACGTAAATGCAGCATTTACTGACAAACACTATTTGTTATAACAGCGCAAAAACAAGGTCGAACCCCAAGATCAGGTCTTGTTTTCATGGACACGTAACCCTGCTAATGATTAGGAACTGTCAATAATTTACATGTCTCAAAGTTTATTTCATACAATACCCAACAACATTTCAACAAATTTATCCCTCAACACTTTCCCTGGCTGACACTAAAACAGACTTGATCAGTCAAACCACAGACTGTGCTCTGAACTGAAAGCAAATTGTGTTTGATTTTAGTTCGCATTGCCAGCTGTAAGTCTTGCTCAGTCACAGTTCAGCTCACGTAGCACAGAGTTTGTAGTTTGACTGATTGAGTCTGTTTTCTGAAGATGGCACCTGGCTGTATACACAAACAGTAATGTCTTTTAAACTATATTTTTAATAAACTGTCTGTGCACTTACAAATTTCTCAATGCTTCGGTTAGAATGTAGGGACCCTCATTATGCTACCATGGAAGTGCGGTGCTATTTTGAGCCTTGTTAGTGGTATATAATAGTGATTTATTTATTCTTTATTTATGCCCACAGAACTAGCGTTATAAGGTAATTATCAGTTTGCACAAAAAATGGGCACATTCGATTAGCATTAAAAATAATCCCAGAGAACGGTCGACTCGGTACCAATGTGTTATTAACCCCTAGGTTCATTTTGCGCCGGAGTTGTCCTTTAAGCCACAGTAGTGTGTGTGTATATGTATACATATTCTGTTTGCCTTCTTTCCTAAATATAAGCCCTTTGGAAGTGAAAATCAAAAGAATAACCTTTGGAAACATTACTCTTTAAAAATAATATTACACTAAAAAATATTAGGTCATTGTCAAACAATTATTTACCATGTTTAACAACATTTGAATATTTTAAACATTGTTGTATTTGTTAAAATTACATTACTTTATTGGCTTTTAATAAAATTTTAAAGGCAACATTAGGCGCAGCTAGATATCCACTGTTCCGTTTAATGGCTACGTTCTTATACAGTAGCTACTTGACGAAAGCCTCCACAATGGTCATAAGTGTATGAAATCCAGTGTCAAATTTATGGCAATGGAGTGGCAAAGTCAGTCACAAATAGTTTGCACGCACATTTTGATGTTAACAAGTGGTGGCACACATAGCCTATAGATATTTTAAATAGTGTTTAAGCTAAAATCTTTTGTGTAGGCTTACCAAACATCACGGAAAACGTAGATTAAGAAATGTAGGCTCAGAATGCTTGAATTATTTTATATAGTTAATATAAAATGAGCAAAAAACAAAGCAACTGTATGCTTCCATGCAAACATTTATAAGCAAATAATGTAATTATTATTTACTGTAGAATTTTTTTTTATTGGTTCATTAAGTGTTTATGCAATAAATAGGCAATGGAAATCAGTTTGTCAAATAAATAATAATGCAGTGAAAATTACATGACATATCAGCTGTTTGTAGGATAGCATTAAACTACAAATTTAACACATCATGAAAGAAGCAAATTACTATATACACAACGTTCTCTGGAGCTGTCACAATAGAGGTGAAATACATCCAGTAGTGTAAAAACTACAAACTTACACAGAAATCTACAACAGGAACAATATAAATAATTGTTTTTTTTCTAAATAATTGCAGTCTTCAAAGAATCGTAAATCGTAAAAAAGCACACAGTGCAAAAGGCAGCTAATGTGTTAACGCAGCAAGACCACGTTCTTTTTAATAGTCAATCCGGTGGCAACTAGCGAGATATCAGATTAGCTGAAAAATTGTTTTTTCTCCTATCATCTCCATCCATTTGCAATTGTAGCTCTAAGAGGAAAACAGAACTTTATTTGCAAGAAGAAACATTCTGGATTCGTTATGCATCATTAGAAAACTGAACTGTAACCATCAGAAAACCTCTGGCACTACATGATCAGCAACACATGTAGACCTGAACTGCTCTGGAAAGGGTCACTGTGTTTCTCTGACTGACTTATTTGACTAATTCAGCAGTGAGTCTGAGCCAGCATCAGGAGACTGTCAGATGGATGTGAGGGACAGGAGGATGGAGTTGAGGTGAGTGATTAGGGATACACCGCATTCCAAATTATTATGTAAATTGGAATTAAGTGTCATAAACATTACATATTTTGTTTTTTAATCAAACTCATAGATGGTATTGTGTCTCCGGGCTCTTTGGATCACTGAAATCAGATACCTGTTGCTGGAGAACAACATGGCAAGGTACATGATTCGCCTTATCTATCCCAAATCCTGTGCAGTGCTATGCCAATTTGTGTTGCCATGTTCTGGAGGTCGGAAGAAAGTCGGAGAACCCACAGTCAGGCTCGAAACACTGACTATCATGATGTATACTGTCCTCAGCACTTCGCAGTCTAGGTGGTCACATGAACAAGAGACATCTGCCACCTAAGCTACGAATTCACAAAATAGTAAATGTGGCATGTGATGCGTCAGAACAGCTAGTAATTATGTGTGATGTGCGTAAACAGCTCCATGTAGTGGATTTTTAATGTCATGGTGCTCTGTGACCTGCATTCGAAAGCAGTGATCACCTTTGCAATTTTCGACGATGATAAGTTGTGCACCCCCCCTCGGGAAAAGAAGGCTATGATAACCACCTTAACTAACACATTTTCTGGGGGAAACCTTGGTCCTGCAATGCAGCGACTTAGGCCACTATGCCACTGCAATAATTGTTTTTGTATAATAATTTTACTGTATTTTGTCCCTCCCAAATGTATGACAGTTTTAAACTTTGTAGGCCCAGTATCTTAAAATCTGCAGCTGACTAGGAAAAGATTGTAGCTTTTCCCTTGAATAAACAGCTTAAACACTAATTTACTTAGGCTGGTCACACTGGATTGTCTGAAGTGTCTACGAAAATGTATACACTTTTTCTACAACAATATATATTTTTAAACTAGGACAGGAGAGATGTATCTGTCCTTGTCATGAGATCAGAAAAAACTCAAACTGGGGCCTGAAAAAGGTGAACAAATTTTGCCCCATCACTTTTCAACCTGTGGTGCCACATCTGCAAGGTTTTCATATACTTGGTATACTTTCAGTTTTAATCTTCACTGATACCTACAAAAGTAGTTCAGTGGAGCTAACAGTTACCTTACCACATTGGTTAATGTGTATTTACATGTTAAGTAGAGCTGTCTGCATGGTAATAGAAATGTGCAACACATATTACAGTGGGTTCATGTGAGGAGTGGTTTCACAATAAGTTGATGGTGATCGGACATCAGAGGCTATAGTACTATATGGTATTTATCTCAATATTTTACAAATGAACTCTTTGCTGACAAATTTTTAGGATACTGTAGAGAAACCTTAAAATTACCATCAATCTCCTTGTTCCTCCACTGATCAAAACTTTAGCCAGTTGTTGTATTGGGTATTTCTCCCTCTGGTCTAAAGACCATTTCCAATGCCCCAGATCATTGAAGGGAAAATTTGCCAAGTGTATGGTTCTGCCTATCAGATGGAATTTTAAACAAGTGTCCTGAATCTGTGGTCAATAAAGAAAGATCTCATTGCACTTATCATAAGAGTAGGGTTGTTATCCCTATTTTTATGGCTGCATTCCCAATCAGGACTTATTTCAATCATGGCCACCTAATAATCCCCACATTCTTAATCATTACCAACAAAGGCCTTTTTACAGTGTTGCTAAGCCTTGTGTATGGAGAAACTAGTCGCATGCATTGCTCTGTTGTGATTTTGGCCATTCTTCCACACAAACGGTCTTCAAATATTGAAGGTTCCATGGGTCTCTTCTATGAATCTTGATCTTCAGTTCTATCCATAGATTTTCAATGGGATTTAAGTCAGGTGATTGGCTGGGCCTTTTAAAAGGCCGTTGTTCTCATTACCAACAAAGGCCTTTTTACAAAGTATTAAATGAATATCAGTAAGCATGTTCAATACTTTTTCCCTGTGTCATTTCACATTATTACACAACTTCATTTCTGATCTTATTTGGTTTCTTTAAAGCAAAATTAACTTATTTGGTATTCTTTTAAGCAAAATTTGTAAGAAATAACAACACTTTCATCTCTAGCCTCGCTACAATGCTACGTTTAAATAATCTCATGAAAAGTAAAAAAATACAACATTATGGTATGACTTATTGATCCGCTAGCCATATGAGGAGCAAATGTACATGAGGTGTTCTGCACAGCATCTACTAACCCTTTACAGCTTCATCTACGGAGTAGCCCACGAAGGCTGCAAAGTCCTCTGCTGTGATGGAGGTGTACGCCTGGGCCACCAGGCCATACGCCCTCCTGCGGGTGGTCTCTGTGGATGTAGATGGGGACAGCACATGAGATATTTGCATTTGAGAGCCAGTTTCAGTAGAGCGGTCCCATTTTGAAAAGGCAATGTTCTTACAATTATCACCAGGAATCAAGTTGTTTATTTGTCACATGTACAGGAGATGCAGATGTAATTGCATATACAGTGAACATATTGCACCAAGGCTTAGCAACACTGTTATACTAGTATAAAAACAAAGAATAAAAATGTTAACAATAAGAAAAGGGGGACAGGAGAGTAACAACCTACATACACTGCATTCCTCATTATTATGCAAAATGTCCTTAATTGTCATAAACAAAATATTTCGTTTTTCAATCAAACTCAGGGATGGTATTGTGTCTACGGGCTCTTTGGATCAATGAAATCAATCTCAGACACCTGTGATAAGTAGTTTTCCAGGTGAGCCCAATTTAACAAGATAAATAAACTTAATAAAGGTGAAATAAACAAGGATGTTCCACATTATTAAGCAGGCCACAGGTTTCAAGCAATATGGGAAAGAAAAAGGATCTCCCTGCTGCAGAAAAGCATCAAATAGTGCAATGCCTTGGACAAGGTATGAAAACATTAGATATTTCACAAAAACGTAAGCATGATCATCGTACTTTAAAGAGATTTGTGGCTGATTCAGAGCACAGACGGGTTTGTGCAGATAAGGGCATAATGAGGAAGGTTACTGCCAGATAAATTTATCGGATAAAGAGAGCAGCTGCTAAAATGCCATTACAACGCAGCAAACAGCAAAATGCTTACACATCGTTTTTCAAGGAACCCAAATGGCTTTACACGGTGAGGGGGAAAGCCACCTCATCCACCACCAATGTGGAGCACCTACTTGGGTGATGCACGGCAGCCATTTTGCACCAGAACGCTCACCACACATCAGCTATTAAGTGGAGAGATGATTAGTTATATATGCCAATTAGGAAGAAGGGGATTATTAGGTGGCCATGATTAAGTGGGAATTTGGCCATGACACAAGGATTAACACCCCTACTCTTATGATAAGTGCCATGGGATGTTTAATGAGCTCAGAGAGTCAGGACACCCGTTTAACGTCCCATCCAAAAGACGGCACTCTACGCAGGATAGACATCCCCATCACTACCCTGGGGCATTGGGAATGATCTTTAGCCCAGATTATCTTTTTTTTGTGTGGTAAAAATCAAGAGGGAGGAAAGCGCAATACATGGAGCAAAGAATGGATGGGGAGACGTGGAGATGTTCTGCAAATAGATATTTGATCAAAAAAATTATGAACACACATTTGTTTCTGTATCTCGTTTATGCCTACTTCAAGTGTACAATCAAAAATGTCCCTCATGACAAGATTATGTACCGAAAATATCAAAACTGCCTGAAAAGATCAGGGCGTCTAAAACAACTCAGCATTACTCAGGTGAGCGTGAAGTCAGGTGAGCGTGCTTTTGCGGTAGCAGGCCCGCGACTCTGGAACTCCATGCCCC
Source organism: Umbra pygmaea (assembly GCA_016801145.1). Lineage (NCBI taxonomy): Eukaryota > Metazoa > Chordata > Actinopteri > Esociformes > Umbridae > Umbra > Umbra pygmaea. The sequence goes on from JACXGM010000084.1 coordinate 95,284, forward strand.
TACAGATTAGAATGGCCCCTACCTTGTCTGTCTTTAAGTATTTATTAAAAACCAACCTGTTCACTTTAGCATACTAACCTTCATCTCTGGCTGATTTTACCTTTTTATTTTTAGCCTACGTTTGATACTGCTTTCATACTTGTGTTGCTGTGTGTTGTGATATAGGTATTTTTTATTACTTTCTTTTTAGATGTATAACTTTTCTGTAAAGCACTTTGGTCAGCCCAGTGGCTGTAGTAAATGCGCTATACAAATAAAATGACCTTGACCTTGAACTCAGAGACTAGCAAAGATGCATTGGTGACGTGAGCAGTGAACAGTGACTTGGCTCCGATCTGGGAGTTTTGCCACAGACCTAAAAAATTAGTTAGGGACAGCTTAATCAGAGTAAGAATTGTGTAGTGTACAGTATACCACTAGTCACAGTATAAGAAAAGTAGGCTAACCAGCCAGTATGTTGACATATTACACAGCTACAGGCAGCCACCGCTCAATAGCTAGCTATTGCTTTGTCACGAAAAAGCACTTATTGCTAAAACAAATGACATTACTTAAATCCTGTGGCTGGATAACATGTCTACATTGGTGACAATGATTTTGTGGTAAGTGAATTGTTTATTATTAATTATTAATTAACTATTGGGAAGCTTGGTGTTAAAACGTGAAGCGAGAGAAATTATCCTCTATGTTTTTTTATTTTGGCTCTTTAATGACACTGATAATAACCCAATGTTTAGCTCTCATTTTTTAGATACTCCCCATAAAAAACGATCTAGGAAAAACTAACTGTACTACCACATTTCCAAATCATGTCCTAATATGTTTTTACAGATTATTAGCATATAGACTATTTATCCTTCCAATAACATTAGATACTATTTCTCCTCGTCCTCTAACACTGAGCCCTGACTTTACATCACTTCCTAACTTATAGTTGCAAGAGAGAAAGTGAGGCTGTCAAAGTGATGAAATTAGGTTACATGTAGGGGGGTCTGCATGGCATAGTGGGCTAAGTCGCTGCATTGCAGGACAGTCTACATCACGATGGTCATGGGTCGAGCCTGACCATGGGTTCTCTGACTTTCCCTGTGCCTCTTGCACAAGGCAGCACAAAATTACCATAGCGCTGCCTGGGATTTGGGTTAAATATATCAGATTATATATCATGCCAGTTCGATGTCCAGCGACTCCTTCTGTCCAGATCGGGCGCCGTTAAATTCAATATCAGAAGTACAAATGGTGAACATAATCATCGGGTGCATGAGCTTACGTGTTGGATCAGCAGTGCAAAAATACTTGAGGATGTTGGCGGCCACTACAGTAGTTTAAAGCTAGAGTACATAACTGAACATCTGTTACATTCAAACAAGTTCACACAATGCTGATAAAGCTTATCCCAGCCAGGTCAGTCTGTCCGTACTTTGCAGTATAAAGTTATTAAATCAGATGTCTGTGGTGACACTGCCGCGCTGGTGCAAAAGTAGTGATGCGTTTTATGTCAATCAGCAATGATTGGTTTACCAGAGCTGAAAAGGGGAACAACCATTGCAAAGGAAGGAGCAGGCTAACGTTAAAGCAACTAGGAGTACGGCGGAGCCTACAGCAGGAAAACCCAAGAGGCATCTAAGAAATATTTCTGATTCTTCAGATGAATAAGTAACTCGGTGTCCAGACAAAGGATTACAGTCTAAAAATGAAAGCGATCGACGGCAACATGAACTCAAATCGAAAGCGTTTGTGGAATTACTCTCACTGCCAGAAGGGGGAAACAAATGTTCCACGCTCCAGCTTTAATGAAAGCCCGTTGACGACCATCACAGGGCCTAAGTGTTAATTGACCACTAGTGACTACGTATCTACAGTTGTGCTCAAACGTTTGCATACTCCTGGAGAATTGGTAATAAATGAACCATTTTTAAAGAAAACATGAGTGAGCAAGCAAAACTTTTTTTTTCTCATTCATATTTAACTGTCTATCATAACAGAATGGCACACTCATAAAACAAAACATGGCAGCAAACAAAATAATGAAATGACCCCTGTTCAAAAGTCTGCATACCCTTAGTTCTCAATATGGTATATCGCCCACTTTAGCATCAACGACAGTGTGCAGTCATTTATGATAGTTGTTATGAGGCCCGAATTCTTGCAAATGTATAGCTGCCCATTTGTCTTGGCAAAATGGCTCCAGGTCATGCAAGGTCTTTGGTTGTCTTGCATGACCTGTACGTTTGAGATCTACCCAGAGTGGCTGGAGGATATTAAAGAGGCTTGAAAATTCAAAGACCGTCCCATCATCATATTGTGCTCCTTGAAACAACCACACTGTCTCTTTCCAGAGCTCTTTAAACACAGACACTAATTGCAATTTAAAATGCCACAAGTGTGGGAAATTAACCTTTAATTGCCATTTTAACCTGTGTGTGTCACCTTGTGTCTGTAATAAGGTAAAAAATTCAACGGTATATAAACTTTTGATCAGTGACATTTGGGTGATTTCCATTATCATTATGGTTTACAGGAGCCAAACAACAATGTGATAATTAATGGCTTCAAATGATCACTATGTGTTCATTTTGTCAAAGTCAATGCCGAAATTTCACAATTTCTGCCAGGGTATGAAAACATGAGCACAACTATATATATACCCAGGCAAACTCAGAAGTACTTTACCACTGTACTTTTTAAAACTGTGACCAAATCAAGAATGGGTCAATTGCTTCTCTAATACTCTGACAAAAACAAAAACACACAATACAGACTTGAGACTAACAGCAAATTAAACTGTCTTCCACCTTTGGTGGATTTGTTTGAGTGTTGCTGACCTTACAGCTTAAATGCAGAAGTCAATGTGATCTGCCATTTTACTTTATTGCCTAGCAACAGTCTGTGTACCAACACCCCCTCATTCAGTACAACACTGTTATCGCTGGTAACAATAATAACTGCGATGAGTGGAGACAGGTGTGAAGGCTGTGTGGTGCCTCTCTGAGCACCCCACTTATATCCAAAGAGCTGTAATCAAAGTTACACAATTTTATAAACACACGTTTTTATTCCAGTCAATGAAAAAGTAGAATAAAACGGATTCTGCAATGGAATCAGAACAGGAAAAAGTACTGTGAAGCTGGCCAACTACACTGTGGACTGCATATGTGTATATATGATGTCAAGCGTCTTCTTAGAGCCGAGTGATTCTGTTTATGAAAAGTAACAACCATGGCCGTGCCCGGGAAGAATCAACTGATATTATTCCAACCACATTATTTAGCCTACTGTGACATGATGGTGAGCAAGATTATTAACAACTGGTGTTTCTGTATAACCTGCCTTCTTAAAGTTGACCTACGGAATACTTTCGTCACTGACCTGACGTCATGTTTGTTTCTTGTGCATTTGTATAAATTCAGAACTCCAGAGATGCAGACATATTCTATTCTATAGAATAATTGATAAACAACACAGTGAATCCAGTGTTCATGGAAGAAATATCACTAAATGTCCAATAGACCACTGAACCACAACATGTGAAGGGGGGTTTTGCAACATGGTTCTTTGGTTGTGCATAAGCCTATTTTTATCCCTGCTCGCTGACCAACGCTATCTGAACTGTCTCCTGGCATGTGGGATGGGCCCCTCCAAATAACTCCCCTACAGCCCTTACTAAAGGAGTTGTGTTTGCATAGCAAGATGGGTCTGACAAGGGCGGGGGGGGTGCTTCGTGACAGAGAAACAGGACACCTTTTGCCCTTCTCTGGGCCATTTCAGTACTGCCATTTCCATACTCACCCTTTTAAAAATAGCTCCCCACTTCTCACCAGTAAAGGCTAGTCACTGAGGACAAGACAAGAGCATTTATTTTTAAATGTAGGTACTTGTCAAGCTACAACATCTCAAGATAACTTCAAACAAAAGCTCTATTGTTGAATAACTTTACTTTGTTTCACTATAACTGAAATATGTTAATAAACAAAGGCAAATCAAAGTACTTTAAAGAACCCTTTATTTTAGGTTGCAACATTAGAAAATCGGTTGAAATATCAAATGGTAACAATTCAAATATTTATCAATAACATAACCCAAATTGGAAATCAAACAAACTGTCAATCTCTACACGTGGTAAAAAATCTTCAAGTGTAAACAATCTGAGAGGATATTCAACCTAAAGTGTATAATAAAAATATCAGAACATTTCTGACGTGGAATTAAAAAAGTATAAAAACACACATTATGGTTTAGAAAATCACAACATTTTAAAGGAGTACAAAATGTTTTATATTGCACTCAAAACTAAAACAAGCCACTGTTTACAAGTCAATAAACCCATTAGCCACCAAACATTTTCCGTAATCTTAACTTATATTTTTATATCTGAAACATTGCAATTAGTCCCTGCCATGAACATTTAAGTTAGTTTATTAACTAATTCAGTTTGTATAGTTTCAAGTTTCCTCACTCCTCTTCTTCCCCTTCTGCATCCTCAAACTCATCGTCATCAACCATTCCAAAGTCCATCTTGGCCAGTACAGCCTCCACATGCTCTGTGGACAGTGTGAAGTGGTCCATTTTCTCAAAGCCTGGCTCAGGCCTCTCTTCACCCAGGGAGCTCTTTGCGGTTTCCTTGGTCTGTGCAATGAGGCCCTTGGAGGCCAGCAGGAACTCAGCGGCACCACTCTGCTCCAGTGCCCGCACAGCCGTGTCTGTCAGTTCTGAACCTGCCTGCAACCGTTCACTATATCGCTGGGACAGGGCACGCAACGTGTTCACCTTCTGATCCTGCTCTTTAGCAATCTGTTCCAGCAGCAGGCCTTTGCGCTCCTCCAGCACCGCATACAGCAGGTCAAAGCGCTCCCCCAGGTTTTGCTTAGCGCGTTGTGCATTGTCCTGCACTGCCTGGCTGGCGTCCTCCATCTGGTTAAGCAGGGCTTGAAGGCGCCCATTGACTGCAACCAGAGTGTCAATAGCATTGCTCAGCTCACCCTTCTGCACTTGGTAGACACTTGCTAGCGGCGACACCTCACAGTCCTTGTGCTGGCCAAACACTTTGCACATTGAGCAGGTAGGTACCTGGCAGGTCACGCAGTAAATGTTGATCTTTTCCTCCTCGTGCTCCTGGCACATGGGTTCCTTAGATTCCTTGGGCTTCAGCGGAGTCTCTGTGCTGCCTCCACCGCCACTGCCCCCGCTGCCCTCTTGCTGTTGCTTGTAGATGTCGATGATGTTCTCCACCAGCAGGTTGCGTTGAAGGCCGTGCACACCGTGACGGTCGAGGACAACCTCAAAACGGCAGGTGGGGCAGCGGAACACTCCGCCCGAAAAGCGGTAGGGGTTGCGCGAATCGTAGAGGTCGCTAGCACAGCCGCGGCACAGATTGTGCTGGCAGGGGAGGATGACCACTGGTTTAGTGAACATCTCCAGGCAGATAGGGCAGCTCAACTGCTTCTCCAGACTCTCCATGGGGCTGGAGGGACGCACCACCGTGCCTGACCTCTGGACGTCCATGCTGGAAAATGTTACGCTTAATTTTTGGCAAAAATAGAGCAGCCTATTTCTGAGCCTTCAAATGTTGCAGACTTTGTCCTGAATCACTGCTTCTTTCCAGACAAGCTAATATCTATGGAGGCCAGAGGCTGAACCTCTCTTTGGTAGTTGAAGTTTTAGAGTGCGCTGAAGTGCTGATGTCTGTTCTGACAAGGGAAAAGCAGTCATGTCTTTTATATCAGCCAATGACACCCGGCGACACCCGATCCCTCCATCAGCCAGTGGACACATTCCTCCCAGCATTTCTGCCAGGCTCCTTTCGGAGAACATAACCCCCAACCACCGGCTGCTGCTGCTGCTTGTGTCATGTGTTACACTAGAACCCATATCCCCCTGTGCAGAAACAGAGATCGAACCGTGCCAAGGGTACATTTTGTAGAGGTAAACATGACTGCCATGTGACAGACTGGTCACCTTGTGGATAAACAACATGGCTTGTCCAAACAACACAGCCCTGCCTGTGTTTGACACAAGCTGGTTTTCTAAGAGTATTACAACACAGCCATCATTGGCTACATGAAGGAGACAACCGTTCTGGCAATTATAGCTCACTTATTGCCTTTGGTCATATCAGAGCACTTGGATTGCTGAAACGAGTATTAAGCATCAACATCAACAAGCTCTAGTGTAAACCCTAAAATCAACTGTTTGAGGTTTCATGCTTGTGACATATATTACATCATCCTACTATGAATAGACTACAACTATGTAATTCACAATGTCCAGTTTTGGTCCATTCTATCTTACGGCTACCCTGGAAATCCAGAGTTCTCGCGAGAGCACAGTTTGAATTTGCTCAGCAAGTTACTCTGGAGTAATTCTGCTCATTAACTATGCCCTTGTAGCCGAGCTGCACCAATCACATCGGTGTATCTGATATAGGCGTGCCAGAAGCGTGTTAAACAGATGACGACAGCGCTGCGACCTCGAAGTCATTAGTAAACATTGTAAGATCGCAATAACACCAGTTGTTTAAAACAGCTTTGGCCACTACAATGAACGAGTTAGACTTGGCTTTTTGTCTAAAAG